>BMAO01013832.1:0-131971 GCA_019973975.1 Trichonephila clavata
AATTCATTATACCTTTTCCAGAAATTGGCGACGTATACCATTTTCAAGTATGGCGACTAAAAGATTAAGTTACAACCCTAAAAGCGAAAACGTGCGTCAGAAATTTCTTACCATAATATAAACAATTGTCCAGTTTTTCTGAAAATGAAAATTAAAAAAATGTTCGTGCATGTAAAGAAAAAAAGTAAACCAGACCGTATCGACGCACTGTCAGGATGCCAATGAGTATTCCAGATTATAAAAAATGACGCATTTAAGATTTATTCATCAATGAATAAATGATAGTTTAAAAAACTAAAAATACATGCTTTTATTGTATATCAAACTAAAAAAAATGAAAAATTAAATTATAGTTTAAAAAAACTAAAAAACACGCTTTATGGTTAATCGAACTAAAAAGTAAAAAAAAAAAAAATCTTAATATAAGAATAAAATGATTAATAACAAATTAAATGTCTTTGTGGTAAAAGCGTGGGGTGCTCGATATCAATTGTTATAATTTCTTACTAGTTCTATTCCGAAATTCTGAGTGGCCGCGGTGGCCGAGTGGTCTAGGCATCGGATCATGGCTAGTTTGTCATGGGTTCGATCCTAGTACCATTAAAGATCCGCCGTGTAGGGGAGCGATGCACGTTAAATCTGTCGAGAGCTCAAACGTCCTCCCGTTGGTGTGGTGTGGTAGTTAGGAGAGGGGGGTGCCAGCTCGGGTGTCGTCCGCGTCACTTGACCATGGTTCAAAATTACGCGGGCCGTCCCCAAAAGCCCTCGTGTAGCTGAACAGTGGGACGTTAATATTCACTCACTCCGAAATTCTGAGTTATTGTAAAAATGTAGTACAAAACACTCCACGCTTTTACTCCAATGACATTAATACTGTCGTTAATCATTTTATTCTTATATAAGAATTATTGTTTTATTTTTTAGTTCGATTAACCATAAAGAGTGTTTTTTAGTTTTTTTAAATTATACTTTATTTCTTTTCATGTTCTTTAACAAAAAAAGTAATTTTTGTTAAAGAAATTTTTTTTCTTTTTTCAGAAGTGTTATTTTATCAGTTTTAGAGAAATAGTGAGAATTACACGATATTAATGCAATAATAATTCAAAATAGTAATAACTAAGTAATATTTCAGAAATGACACGATAAAATTTCATGGAAATTAGATAGTAATAATTCAGAGAATTATTAAATTAGCGATTAAAGTATCGATTAAAGTATTCCTGCGGTAATTATATAATATTTAAACGCTTAAAAATTGTATTATTTATAACATATCAAATTATTCATATATATAAAACACTTTTATATTGTTACGTAGATCTGGGTTTGAGGATTTTACGCTATTAGTCTCAAAGAACAAAACAGTTCTTCAGGAACGATTAAAATTTATTGAAGAAAAATCATCCTTATAAAATACAGGTTACAGCACAAAAATTCTCTTAATAAATCCTGAATGCTTGTTCGCAAGCTACTATTCGCTTACTACTCAAAGTGATATTGATTCAGTTTCAGCCAGCAACTGCAATTTATAGTCTACATAGACACCTTCTATCCTTTCTCTCAGAATCCGCATACGTCACAAATCGCGATGTTAATAGATTTCTTCAGTAATTTCCAAAAGCATCCATATCATAGTCACAGTCAAGTCTCCAAAAATGGTCGCTAATCCACCAAAGTGATCACGAACTCGTAAAGCTTAGTCGCTAGAAATGATGTCAACTTGGCTGTATCACCAAAATTTCGCCAAGTTTCGATTGAAACCTCAATATAATGTAAGAGGCAGCGTTGTTTGCAAATATTACAATTTTAACCATAAAATTAATACAATAGAAAGTAGTATTTATAAATGTATTAAGTATCCAGATATAAATTATTTGCACTGTTTTAAGCATTCATTAAATAAAATCCGACAACTTATGTGCCGTTAAGTATAACACAAGGCTTCCAAACGTAAGTCAATACTCAATCAATAGTGGTAGAAAGTTTCAATTAGAAGGGTGTAGGCACACATAGGAATCAAAAGGGAAAATAAACGAAAATAGATGCAAATGCAATAAATACAGAACAAAATACAAAATTGCTCAAATGTAAACGGAGACATTTAGTAATAAAAATTATACAGTGGGAAGATTTTAAAACATGTGTGATCATAATAAGATTTTCAAAATACAAACACATAAAGCATATATACACACAAATACACACAAACATATACATATATATATATATATATATAATGCAAATACACACATATACATACACGTACAGTAAATGTTAGCAAACACACACACACAAAACTACAATCTAAATAATACGGTAATAAATGCTATTAATGTATGCACAAAACGATGTAAAAGAAGATTTGCTCTGAACAAAGGCAGAGAAAAGAGGATGCTACGCTATATTGTTCTTCTGTAGGCATTTCATGAATGTACGTATTTCGGAAGTGAGAGAGAATTTAGCACAAGCAAGTATTAGATGCTTGACATGCTGGACAGTGTCACTGGAGCAAGAACACTGGTCAGTAGACGACAAATTAAAGCGTTTAAAATAGGCTTGGAAGTTTCCATGCCCAGTTAGAAACTGGGTAAGTTTAAAATTAGGATGAAAGTGCTTATCCTTTAAACGTCTCTGAATATAAGGAATAACTTCCTTGGTGAAATGAGCATTATTTGATATTTGATATAAGTTATTCCACTCATAAATATTTTTTTTCTTAAAAACATTTTTATAGAATGATTTCGGAATGCTCACAGGAATCAGATTGCTTAATTTTGGCATTTCTTTTGCAAGCCAGTTTGCACGTTTATTGCTATAGATTCTCATATGACCTCGAACAAAAGAAAAGAAATCTTGTATACCTCTGCTTCGTCAATGTTAATATGACGTATAAAATTTCATAAAAACTCATTTTGCTACATTTATCAAGGATTTTATAGAAAAACTACCAGAAATACCTTGATTTTTGGAGCCATGTAAATATTTAAGCTTAAATCAAACATCATGGTTATCAATTCTTTTAGTCAATTATGCAAAAAAAGTTATCTTAACAATATTGATTTTTTTGCATACCTGATATATATACAAAGAGTGTGGTTAACTTAATAACAAAGATAAATTTTCATATTACTAACACTAAAACATATAAAAGACATATAATATTTTTTTCCCCAGAGGGTTCTGTATCAAAAGCGTAACAGCAGTGAACATCAATGTCTAGTTGTTAAAAATAAAAATAAAAAAGAAAGTTATGAAATTAAAGAAATATTTCAAAACTGTAAACATCATTCAAACATGTAAAAGAAGTTTTTTTATTAAATGCTTATTTACAATTTAATTTCGTATATATCTATTAAAAAATCAAATTGGTTTTTCTTTTATCCTTACATTTTCCTAATTTTATTCATTCTTTTTTGATTTTCTATTACCTTCAGATCATGAATTTTTTTATTAAGCCCAAAATGAAAAGAAGTAGACTAAATTTTAACAACTGATTTTTGCACATATTCATACTTTCATAAAAATTTCAAAATAGCTTTCATTATTATATTAAGATGTATGCTTGTATAGTTTCTATCTTTGAGCTCTTCAAGATATTTATTTATCTACGGATCAGTTTCACGAATTTCCCCCTTAACAATTCACTGATAGTTGATGAAGATAAATCATGTTTACCCACTCCTTAAAATAATCTTAGCTCAGAGACGAAGTTAGGAAGTTGCTTTAGAAACATTGTCAACACTGTTTAAACATGAGATTATCTCTATTTGGTTTAAAAGTATAGAAGCAGAATTTAAGCTCTAAATATTTTTATCGCTGTTATTTTTTTAAGGAAATAAAATTATTTCTTTAAAAAAAAGAGATTTACTTTTTTGGATAACATATTCAAATAATGAAGATTTCTTTCAGTAAATACGCTGAAAACAGGTAACTTAGAAATTTGTTAATTATAATCTTGATTTTCACAATCTTTGATCGAAACAATATTTCAGTAAATAACCAGACATTATCTTCACTTTTTGATTTATAACAATGCATAATGATTCTCATAAAAATTTTTTAATTAAATAACTTTATGAAAAATATGTAAATTTTTCTCCTTTGCATCTTTGAATTTTGTAATCTTGAAATTTACATTTAGTAAAATGGTTATCCAAAAGACTCAAAATATTTCTAAAAAAAAAAAGAATCGGTTTGAAATTTTCATTGATAAAATTATATAAAAAATGTGTTTTTTTGGAATTGTACTAAAATTTAATCTATATTAAGTACAATTTTTTATGCATGTTGATGCTTTTTCTTGCAAATACTCATTTTGCTTGAAAACTTCTTTTTAAAGTTTTAGAATGTATTTAACTAAATAATATTTTGAAAAGGTAATATATTAACAAAAGCTGAAAATTACACAAGCACCATCCAAAACGTTAAACATTATACAAAAAAGTATATAAAAGTACATTACTTTTATATACTTTTGCATTAATTAAAAGAGTACGTTATGTACTAATTAAACAGCAATGTGTCCCATAGAAAACGACCTTAGAAGAAAGAGGTTGTCGAAAAGTAACAGGTCATTTCCTTCCAAAGGAATTAAAACGCCACAGGTACCTTAAAGCAAAATCACTTTTGCTGTAGCACGCTTATAACGGCCACAGATGAATTCTGTTTACTGACGGAAAAAATTTAGACACTAAAAAATCCTTCAGTGGCCAGAATGACCATCTAGATTCAAGGATCACCTAAGAAGCTAAAAGGAAGGAAAATGTGTTCAAAGAGCTCATCAAATGGTTTGGTAAGTGCCAGCTATGAAATTGTCTCAGACGTTCATTTATTCTAAAATGGAATGAAAACCAAAGCAAAAGTTTATCAAGACACTATCATTGAAAAAAATTGTGGAACCAATGTAAGCCATTTTCATGGAAACAATTGAACTTTTCAACATGACTCTGTTTCTGCTAGTAAGGCGAAGGGGACACTGTAGTTGTTGAAAAAGAATGTGCCAGACAAAATAGAACATGAAGAATGGCCTTCCAGCAGATCGGATTTAAATTTACTCGATTATAAATTGTGGCCAGTGCTGAAGGCACAAGTGTTCTAAACGGTATTCTAGTAAGAACAGTCTTAAATATTATTTAAGGAATTCTTGAATATTATTATTTATTGAGGTGGCGCCCATGGCCTTAAGTGTTGTAATTCCCATGAAGGCTGTGTGTGCTTTGGTGGATGATTGGCGAAAAGACATAAAGTCCGTGTGAAGTCAAAAGGTGATCGTTTTGAATAAAAGGTGTAATATAATAAATTTAAAGGTAAAATAAAACTTGAAGATTAAGTTTTAAATTTGATCATAAAGTTTCGGATTTTAGCTCCCTTATAATTATATCGGAATTTAAAGCACAATTAGGTACATTGTTATTAAAATATAAATTCCTCGCAGCCTCATGTAAAAGGGTTAGTTTTTTGTAGTTTAAAACAAAACAAATAAAAATAATGACTATGTATTTATTACTTGTGAGACAAATGAAACTTTAGCACTTTCTTTTTAATTTTTATCACATTTAATGATGATTTCTTTTTCTTTTTAATCTAAAATTTCCATAAAATACGACTACAAAATTTGTAACAAAACACTTTTTCTTAAAATTTTATTCACTACAAGAGAAAGGTTTCTAAGTCACAGAAAAACACGAAAAAATAATTTATATATGTTGATTAAAAATTTAAAGAAAACAAATTATTCTCATTTCAAAGGTTCAAAAAGTAAGATGGGGAAAAAAAACACTATCGAACAAAAGTTAGATTTGCAGAAAAATCATTTATTTATTTCTACAGAAATAATTTATATTTAAAACTTTAAATCTCTTTGCAGAAAATGCCATAAATTTCCTTTCGCTAAAACGAGAAAAGAAAATGTAACAAAAGCTAAATTAAAGAGTTTTACGCGAAACAGAAGACGACGTTATTAGAAATAACATTCAAAAAACAATTGTTTTCTTTAAAATTGTTTGAACCTATTCGAATTTGCAAGAGTAATTAAATTCTGCCAAGTAAATGAATTAAGGAAAAATGGAGCTTTTCTTTGTGAAGTTGTGAGAAAAAAGAAATAATAAGAAACAAAAAGAGAATTCAGAAGTTCATCTGTTATCTTGCACGAGGAAAAACAAATTACTTACAAGCAGTATTGTCGATGAATTCATTTCTTTTTACTCCATAAAAATAATAAAAAGCAAATTTTTCATTAACATTAGTCAACCGTTATTTGAAAAATGTTTTCACCATATCAAACTAATGCAGCATAATCTTATTTTCTTCAAATTCCAAAGCTTATGCAAAAAAATAAATCAACTCTTTTTTTTTCTTCTTTATGTATATAAGTAATTTGCTTGTAAATTTCTTTCTTTTTGCTTTAATTTTCTTGAATGCTTTTTATTTGATCAGTTTTTTTGAAGGAAAACAGTAAACCTATTTTTTAATTACTTGTATCTAATGTTTTGATTCTGTACGATTATTATCAGCAACGTTATTTCGCTTAAATTCTGAACAATAATCTTTGAAAAAATATTAATGTTTTATAAAGTATGTATAAAAAATTAAGAAAAATAAAATGTTTAACGTCAATTTTTAAAGAAACATATTATACAGAAGCATTACTTCTCAAGTACTAAATTTACTGATTAAATGCAAAAATAATTTTAATATCAATAATTTTACTGAAAAGTAACCGTTAATATTCAAAAATGTTCTTTATAGAAGGATTATATTATTAGCTATTTGGAAATATTTAGTCAAGTAGGAATAAATTAATTTAATTATGCTGGTTAGTTTTAAATTTTTATATTTTTTAACCTCCTTTGAACAAGAATTATATATATATATATATATATTGTCTTGTGTATTTTAAAAATAAAAAAGAAAGAAAAAGCGTTTTGTGAGTGATCAGTTTTTTTCATGATCTTTAACAGTACGTTGACTGTCATCAAGAGCGAATAAGATTCATATTTTTTTCTTTAATAATAAATTCCACGTACGTTTCAAATTAATATTGTACATTATTAGAAAATATCGTAACTATTATAATAAGTTTTTTCTTATGATATAACACAAAAAATTAAACATTTTGTAAAGGTAATTTTCTTTTAATGAAAAAAAAAATGTGTTAGTTAAAATATTCCCACAGCATCAGAGTTCAGATATTTTTTTTCAAACAGCAACATTAGCAAAAATAGAGCTTTTCAATGACGATACTAATATCATTCACAAGAATGTTTTAGTACTACGCTGTCATATCGTGTAGAATGTAATACATTTTAATGTAAAACATTATAATATTATGTCATTGGTTCCTTTCTATGGGTGGAAAAAATACAGAAGTTAATTTTCTTCACAGTGTATTCGACATCACATAAACTAAAAATAATATTATTTAAGCAAATATTTTCTAAATGAGTTAAGAAAATAAATTATTTTAAGAGGAGTTACTTAACAAAAATCAGTGAAAAAAATGATTTTTTAGAATTTTTATTGGGAAAGTTAAAAGAACTTTAAGAAATCCAAACTATGGTGGTGGTATGCATTACTTAACATTCTTAATATGAATCAAAACTTCTCAAAAACTAAAACTTCAACACTGAAGGAACATTTTGAAAGTTCTGCTCCTCTGATAACTTCAATACTTTTCACATTAATTTATTCTGTATAAATTAAAATTTTAATGAGAGATTTTGAGTGTGTGTGTGTCAAAGAAGTTTTTCACAAAAAAATTTTACGGGTTTAAATTTACATGAATTTTTATCATTTAGAAGATTTTCCCATGTTGCACGTTGTTCATATGTATTTTTAAAAAATAAACTTCTCAATTTTTTATAAAATGCTCTCATTAAAATAATAATAATGATACAATAAATTCAAATAAAATTTGGATGATTGTATGGAGAATCATTTTCTAAAACTGTTGCCTAAACTTGATAGTTTTAACACTAAGAAAATAGATACTATACTGACCCGCTTAAATTCATTCCGACATGATTTAAATTACATAACATCATCAATCAATTATTTGCTAAATAAAATTATATCTCAATAAAAAATCAAAAGTTTTTCGTAATGTTGTGATACATTTATTGAAATCATAAGGTATAATTTGTAAAAATGGGTCTTAAAAAGTTGAATTTAACTAATGAGGGGTGCCAAGAACAATTTGACTGGGAGTTTTCAACTACCTTCCAGCGCTCTCTTGAAAAATATGCTTACTTCATTTCTCCAATAATTTTCAAAAGTATCTATATGATTGCTAACAAAGTCGCGAATTCGCTCTACATGGTCGCTAGAAATGATGCCAACTTGGCAGTATCACCGATATTTCGCCAAGTTTCCATTGAAACACAATTGTGATGTAAAGGACGGCATTGCTTGCGAATATTACAATTTAGAACGACATAATACATGTAAATTACAGTTTTGCTATTAGAGCAGTCAGTATAAAGATTTGTATAATTTGTACAATGGTAGTTGGTCCCCCGTTATGCTAACAGTAAGTACCCTTCTCCCCCTAATCATGCATAATATCAAATTTCTTACAAATTTAATTGCATGAATTTCTTTAAATTAAATTTAAATACTGCAAAAATCAAAATATGAAAATTTCCCGTTAACAGCATTTTAAATTTATAAAGATTTCAATAAGTAAGCTTATTTACAAGTGTATATGTCTATCTTTTTTATCTAACATTTTAATATGTTTACTTTTTACGTTATATTGCTATGAGTATTTATACTTTGTTATAAAAAGTCGAACATCGAAGCTACTTATGCTTATATATGTTAAAATTAGAAGCTTCATACATCAAAGTGTTATTTCTCTAAAGATTAATATATACGCTAATGCCAGACCACTTTCGCAGAATAAATTTTTTCTTTTATCGATACTCAATAATTGGTTGCAAACTTATTTTATATAAATCACCAAATAAAAATTCGATAACGTGAAGGAAAACTTAACCTTTTTTATTACTTCTTTCAGCCATCCTTTAAATTTATCTTTGGTGTAACTTAATGTATCTATAGGTAAGTAGATTACATTTTCTGTAAAATTATGCGTGTTACAAACTGCTGTTATTTTATTTAATTACTTTTTAAGATTGCAGAAATGCTATTTAACTTCAGAAACTTCTCTAACGATTTTCGATTATATTAAAAACACTTAGGACTAAGTAAAAATAATTTTTAAAAAGTATTTGTGATATTAAGCGAATACATAGACTCAATTTATTATCTTTAATGATTTATTCATAGGTAGTGATAATTATGCATTATATATAATGAACTATTAAAAACTTTTTTATACTAATACATTGGAAAAAGCCTCGTATGCAATGTAATATTTTTTGGAATTTCTTTTGATATTTCTTCTTTTCATTGCGCGTTATCACCTACACTTTTTTATCTTAGTTTTTATATTTGCAGTGTAGTAAACAATTTTTTAAAAAAATTTCGTAATAAAATTTATACAAATTGAAACTGATGGTTATATTGCAAAAATAAATAAAATAAGATAAAAAAAAAGAAAATATCAACAATTTTGTTTAAAAAAATTGCCATAAAATTAAATTAGATTGGAACTAAAGGTTATTTTGCAAGGAAAATAAGGAAATTATATGTAAGAAGAACAGTTGTATTCAAAAAAGTTAATTTCGAGCATGATTTTTCCTATCTTGTTAACCTTATAAATTACTAAGTTTAAGGATTTGTTTTTAAATTGACTGATCATAAAGTCACTAATTTCTGTGCATTTATTGTATTTTATTGTCATTTTAATAAAAAATGTTCATTAGTTTTCTTTTAATATTAGAGTAACATCTGAAAAGTTTCAAATCGATAAGAAATCTTTTACATTTCAATAATTTTTTTAAGAAAATGTTTCATTAAAATATTTTTTTAATAAGCACAAAAACTTTTAAAGCTATAAAGTAAATAGTAGTTTCAAAAATTTTATTTTGTATTGAAATGTGCACTTTTGAAAGGATCCGATTTAAAGTAATCCATAAACTTATTCATACCAGTATCATAACTGTGATTGATATAATGCTTTTAATTTAGCTGGATCCAAAATTTAAACTTAAAAAAAGCAAAAAAGGTTGTGGAATTTCTTCCAAAAAATTTTTTTTGATTGATTTTTATTAAATGATTCGCTTAAAAGACGTTAATTGAAACCATAAATATTTTCTGAAATCTATAAGAAATACAAACATAATTTTTTAATAAATGGCCAAATTTTCTGTAATGAGCATCTGTTAATGATGACTTCCTTATTTAAGAGAATAAATGTAAAACTTTCTTATAAAGAAATACATTTCAAAAACTGAAATACTATTTAGTACTTACATTTTGGCATCTGCTCATAAGGTTTGCCATCTCTACCATCTCTGTACCAAATTGGCTAAAAGCCTTGACGAATTCTGTGAAGTTGGCCACGTTTTCCAGCCGATTGAGACTTATAGATACCTGTAAAAACAACAAACAGCCTTAATAAAGTTTCTTACAATAATTCTCCTTGGACATTCTTTCTATCTCTTATATAAAAGCTGAAGATAAAATTAATTCTGTAATTTCCCCAAAAACATCATTATCTTTCTACACTGAAACAGGACCACATTAGAAACAGATGTGGATCTTGTACCGAAACTTAAACATCTGCCTATAAACCAGTGCTTCTCAAACTTTCAATATATGTAACCCAATATGCAATCATAATTTCATCGCCCTCCTCTCTATACAATAACAATGTGTTGAATTCAATAATACTATACTTTGACACTAAAGCTACAATCGACTTTAACCTTTTAAGTTTCACTGGCGTATATATACGTCTCTCTCAGCAAAAGCATTAACTGTCCCGGACGTATATATACGTCTTTCCGAAGTACCATCCTCTCTGTGCACTGCTATGCGTAAAATTATTCCGAAGACTTTGGAATGCAATAAAAGGACCTTGACAGTGTTTGCGAAGGATTTACTTATTATATGGGGGGGGGGAAGGTTTTACTAATCTATATTCCTTTTCTTCCTCCTTCCCAATACATCACATTCACACGCCTGCGTAGAAAACAGTGGCACTGGGAAACGAATTGTGCAAAATTTAATCGGTAGTTATAAGATTAATTATAAACCGTACACAAATTATGAAAATAAGTGTGAACTTTTATATATAATTTTATATATGACATGCCCATGGAGTCATTGGTAATTATTAAACTTAATCTCAGTTTAGTATTGTTATATTAATTATAAAATACACAGAGCTGTACGTTTAAAAGCAACTTAAATTCCGGCGTATAACGCGCACTTTGAACTGAAATATCAAGATCAAAATTTACGGATGCATGTCATGCGCCGGGTATAAAAATGAGAGCTTCAAAAATACAAAGATGAGCATAGAAAAAAAAATTAAGACTTCTACATAGATCGAAATATTGTTTCTTAGAAATACCATTCCTTACGAACTTAAAGGGTTGTAGCTTCCGAAGTAGACTATTTTTTTTATTAAAGCTTAGAATCATACCTCGAATAAATCACTCCAAAATATAGGAGCATTACGCACGTTTATTTACGGTTTCTTTCGTAAAAAGTGGGTATGCGTTATACGGCGGAAAAAACCTCAAAACTAAAAATTGCAGCTTGAAAGTATAGGTACGTGTTATATGCTGGATTTTACGGTATCATATATGTAAATGTGCCTTTTATTTATTATTATTTAAGAATATATTTCATTTGTTTACTTTCAGTAAATTAATAATTTTTTAAATAATTTTTTGTTTTCGATTTTTCAATATGCTCGCGCCCCCCTCGTAGAATTTTATCACGCCTCCCTAAAGGGCCTGCTCCACACTTTGAGAAACGCTGTTTTAAGCCAATCTAATTTTAAATGATATATTTCATGCTCCCTTGCTCCCGCATTCAAATGAGATGTATATCAAATGGATATTTGTACCTGATGATTCCATTCATTAGTTAATCTATATTAAAACAATCTATCAAGAGAAACGGGTAAAAAGGTATTGTTATTTGTTTATTATTATTATTTGTCATATTTTAGTACCAAATGCACCTTTTTTTAATATTTCGAAAACATTCAAGATGCTTTCCATTCAATTATACCATCAAATATTATATTTTCCTATTATATCCTCCTTTACTCATTGATGGAATTCAGATTATTCACACCGAATCGGAAGAATCAATATCTAATTTATGATAGGTTCTGAAACCCTGTTATTAAAATGAAATTAGGAATCAGAATTTTCTGCAAAATTGGAATCGTCCGTGGTCTTATACGACTGAGGAAGCGAACTCATTGCTAAATGACTCCAACCCTACCACGGCATCTATTATTCAAAAAGGGTTATAGTAGTAAAAGACAATTTAAACACTAGTGAACTTTTTATCTAGCAAAATATGTTACGTGTATCGGGCAATGAAAAAAAAAAGGTGATGTAATGTTAAGCGGAGTTGTTATTCGCACTAAAATGGATAAGAAGTGTAATATCGCTATTGATGATTCAATACAGGTAAATTCAATCTTTTATTTTTATTGATGTATCGATACAACTGATGTAAGATACATTTAAAGACTATTTTTGAAAAAATCTATGATAATTATGATAATTCAGATAGAAATGTGATAGATGTTAATTTAGTTTCAAAGATGAATGAATAACAGGGAAGAGGCCTTCTTGTTTTTGTCGAGGTTATTAAAAGCAATTTCACTTTCAAATACGAAACAAATTCGAATTTCTATCATAGTTAAAAAATAAAATGTTTTGAATGGAAAATAAACAAATTAAACAAACTTTTAAGAAGAACTGAACAAATGCTTAAGAATTAAATATTCGACTGTGTAAGAATTTTGTAACCACATAGAGATGCCGTAAAATCATGCTATAAAGTGTTCCTATTCCATTAAGCAGCGTTTTTTTTTAATTTTGAGGTACATTCGTCGTATTACGTTCAGCTCCTTTTTTCCACACACACACACACACACACACACACTGCTCCTATGTTTTGAAGTTATTTATTCTAATTATTATCCCAAGCATTTAAAAAAATGAGTATACTTCTAGAATTACAACCCTTTACGGCGATATGGTACCATCTTTACAAATTTTTTTTTTAATATTTGATATTTGGTTTTAATTGTTTTTTAAAGGTTAATATTAAATAATAATTCCATACAAAAAAATTTTAATTTGTTGCAAAATGTTTGTAAAATTTAAATTTTTTTAGCTATTTAAGCATTTTTTAAATCCCTAAGGCTTTTTTAAATATGTCTCTTTTTATTCAAAATTTTTTTTCCAAGTACCTTATACTATACTACATAAAACTGTGCATGGGTTTTTTTCTGCTGCTGCTCTTTAATTTTTTATTAGTTTTTTTGTAGTCAAACTCCCAAAAATTCTCAAAAAAACATTAATTTTGATTTTGAAATTTTTTAGAAAAATTACTAAACATATTAGAGCTAATTCAATGTACAGTTTTACAAAACATACATTTCAGAACATGTATAAAAAATTTCAAACCCATACTTCAATTATCAAAAAAGACTTAGGGTTTTGAATAACAGTATATGTACAAAAATTCAACATGGAGAAATATGAGTTTAAAGTTTTCATTCCATGAATAGCATGATATAATATTCATCGAATAGTCTGAAACTTTTATGAACTGTTAATTAGCTTATTTAAAACTACTTACCATAAAAAATTGCACAAATGTAGAACAATTAAACAGTATACTGCCATAATGAATATATAGAAAAAAAACGAATGAAAGATCAATATTTCATAAAACTTTTTATCTTAATAATTATAATAAAAAATAAATACACACACTTCAGAGCTAATTCCATGCTCAGAGCTAATGCACAACATGTACAAAAGATGTTTATGACTTTATTTTTTATTCCCATGATTTTAAAAGCCTTCCCATGTTAAATATTGTACACGAGTAAAAGCAAAATCAAATAACAATTTATAGGTAAAATACATCAAAATCTAAGAACTGTATATGTGCATTTGTTTAAATAAATAACTTAAAATATTTTAATAATAAAAGTGTTGAATCTCGGACAGATGGGATATATATATATCACCAAAAACAAATATATAAAAATAGGAGAGTTTTGTATTCTTGCGAATTAGATTTTTAATTATCTGAGTTATCAAAATGAGATTTAGTATTTGTGCTTTGAGAGAATCCGTTTTCAAGTTTTAATTTCATTCATAATAATATCATAAAAAGCACGCACACCTTTTAAATCTTAACCAAATCTATTTGATCTTCAGTAAATAATTCACAAACTAGAATATTTGCATGAATTGCACAATTCTTTCTAAAAATGATTTATTACTGCATATATAATGTCAATCTCATTGATGCGCATTAGAAAAATAATTAATTCATTTTTATCAGGCTCTTTTCTAGCAGATAATCTGAAATGTAGGCGTGGTAGTTGCTGTTTAGCATGAAACAATCCTTTATTACTTAATGAAAAATGCAAGTAAAGCTTTGAAATTTTGCAGGCATATTTATAAAGGTTCGGGGTATCAAATAAGCCAATAAAAATTTTTTCGACAGTTTAATGATTTTTAGGGTACCATATCACCTTAATTTTTTTTAATAAGGAATACAATTCCTTTTCAATGAGCATTATTTTTATCTATGTAGAATTCTAATTTTTTCATGCACCTCTCTTTTTTTTATTTTTAAAGCTATAATTTTTATAACCGGCATATAAATTTCGATCTTATTTTTTGTATTAAAAGTGCGTGTTATAAGACAGATTTTACGTATGTGTCAAGATATAAAATTAGAGAGGCAAAATTATTCGATAATTGAATCACCTTATCGTCATTATTAAGCTTTTTAATGTCATGTAGCTTTAAAATTGAATGTGCCCTAGGAAATTATGTTATAATAAAAACACGTATAGAGTATTCACACAAAATATAAATTTTAGGAAAATTTATACTAAACATGAAACTGAATTATCAATAAAATAGTTTTATAATAGTAAAAGTAGATTTTGTATTTAAAATAGAAAAACTCTCATACCAAGAGTTTCCAAAACTTTAATTTATTAAACGGTGTGAAACATACAGTTCTTAGAATACCTTTAAAAATTAGGTCTACTATGATTTTCTAGTAACCTAAACAAAATTGGTTGAATAGGACATACAGAAAAATCGTCTAATTTAGTTACAAATATTTAAGATATGAAAAACAATAATTTGAGTTATTATTTGATCTAAAATGTGTTTGATAAAATAAAATTTCAATAAAAAAACTACAAAAGGCAGTTCACTAATTAAATTATTTATCTGAGATTTCATTTAGAGTTAAACTTTTTTTTAAAGTTGTATCTATACACATATAAAGCTAAAGTATTTGTTTATTGTGTATAGCAGTAGAAAATAAATCCTGAATCAAATTTGATAATTATATTCTGAACAATCGCACTGTAAATATTTAAAATTTGATATTGTATTGAACAAACAAGACAGTGCCACAAAGTATATTAAAGTCCGTGACGCAGTATCAAAGTATCGCTACTTTATTTCTAATAATTATTCAAGCATTCGATACTTTAGAGAAGGGACTTGATTAATGATAGATAAATTACCTTAAAATCACATATGTAGGATCGTTGAAAAGTAGTAATTACTAATGGAAACTACTTATCTTCATACGTGCTTGCAATGATATTATAATTTAGTATGATCGACTTTATTAATGTGATAAATGGTACAATGTAATAATCATTTATGAGATCTAAATTTAGTATTAATAGGTCAAATATGTTTGTAGTGTTATTACAATCTAATACGACTTCACCATCGACGACTAAATTTGTGTAAAGAGTTATACAATGTGATAATTCTTTACAAATCTGAATTTTGTATCAGATAGTAACATTTTTACAAAACTGTCCTATTGCTTAAGCTTTTTATAGTGTCCAACCGCGTTAAAAACTTGAATTTTGTAAAAAATATATTTTTTATTTATCCAATAAAACATTTGAAGTCTTAGCTTTTTAAAACTGCCTTTCTTTTTAAGAAAAAAAGATAGAAATGCTGTTATAATTTTAATTTGAGACGATTTCAAGGGAAAAAATAACAAGAAATGAGGTATTCTTGTAAACATGCATTTTCTTTTCTATTTTTTAAAACCTTTTCTAATCATAATTTTTTAATAAAAGCTTTAAAAACATAAAGATAATTTTTAAAAAATTTGGCTTATTTCATATATTTATTTTAATTTATATATTCGTTCCCTATAATTATCTTAAATCCATTTTCTAAAAAAAACCTGTATTTTTAACTAAATTGCAATTTTTAAAATGTGATAATTCTCAAGATTGGTTATCATATATTCTTATAAAATTTGGTAGAAATGTTTTCATACTGCTATTGAAGGTCTGGACTACGATTTTCAACATATGTAAATTAGAAGTGAATTTATTCCTATTTTAATGTATCAAAGACAAGAGAAATTTTAACAGAAATCATCGGTAATTATTTAGATTGATTCACAACTCTGAAAATAATATAAATTCTTTAAAACTCTTAGTTCAAACTCTGTATAGAAGTCTTAGCTATGTAAGCAAAAGTTTTATTTTATTATAGAAGCATTTTCCGTAAAGGAGAATATTTTTAAAATAAGTCTTTTTTCATTTCTTCAAAGGTTACATTTTTAAGAAAATTTTTTGTGAAATTTTTTAAAAATAATTTTGTATGTATAATATTCAGGTGACACTAAAATATCAAATATATACAGGGTGGTCCCGAATTTATGGTACAAATTTGAAGGGTTGATACAGGACATTGTAGCAATCATTTATTGAATAGGAATGCATGGGCTGAAGTGACGCGGTGAGGAGAAAACAAGTCAAATAAAAAAAAGAGATATGGAGTTGTCGGTTGGTTGCGTTGCAGGTAGGGAGCAATAGATGTCTAGCCGCCGTTCAAAACGATGCATCTCAGTAAGGGAAAGCGAGATTCGCAATTGTGCTGACGTCTACAATGGGAGACTTTACGTATGTTGAAAAAGAAGACATGCATTACATGTACGGCCGTGCAAATGATACAAGTAGAGCAGCGCTACAAAGGTATTGCGCTCAGTTTCCTGATAGACGAATGCCGGATCACAGAATTTATCAGCGATTACATCGTCAACGGGCTCGTTCCACGTCACCAGACATGATACTGATTGACGAAGTGCTGTACGCAGTCCAAGCCTGGAAGAAAGCATATTAAACGTTGTGGCTGATAAACCCGAGTCAAGTACCAGAGCTGTTGCTTATCACGTAAGTGAGAGTCTTCCGACCTTTTGAAGAGTGAAAAATGAAAATCGCTTACACTACTTCCATTTTCAGCGAGTACAAGCTTTGAATCTGGCAGATTATGCCTCTTCACCTGAACTTCTGCCAGTGAGTGGTACAGCAAAGTGTGCTGCACCCGGACTTCATAGCTCATAGACTGACTTCATAGCAATTTTGAACAGTTATTATAAACATTACACTTGTTAACGACGCCTTCAATAAACACTTTGGCCTTCCTTTCGTCTCTTATTTTTTATGTTTATGCCTCACTGCAACACTTGGCCCATACATTCCTATAGAATAAGTGATTGTTATAATGTTCTGTATCAACCCTTAAAGTCTGTACCATGAATTCAGGACCACCCTGTATATATACGTATGTAATAAATCCCGTGAATTTTCCCTTGAGGGATTTTTTATTTGCAATGGTTTTCGTCCAGGACTTCCCGTAAATAGTTAATTGTTAGCTATCCTCCTAACGGGGTAGTTAACCGTAAGTTTTAACACTTAAAAATTATAAATTCGCCGATTTTAGATAGTTCGTTATATAATCACAACGATAGATGTCCACCAATTCGAAGAACCTTTCACGGGAATCATGTGTGTTTGGAAACTTCTGGGTAACTTATGTATTTAAGTCTTCGTGCTTCATGGAAAATTTGTTGCCGCTGCATATGTTCGTAATGTAACGCTGCGCGTGTGTCAATCGTCTTTGGTTTTGTGTTTCTGTGTGTGCCGTTTTTACTTAAGTGTCTAAATGTAATAAAAAAACTCATCATGGTTGAACAGAATGGTTCCTCATCAATACAAAATCTTTTACATCCATTTCATTCATTGCGAAATGATTAGTAGTTAAGTAAAAGAAATCATACCACTCGGCGGATCATTTCATATGTGTAATAATTCCCGGTAATATCATTTTAGTAACTTTTTAATTGTTCAGTCCATTCCTTAAGACCCGCGTTTAATTTTTTTAACTTGCCTACCCGCATAATCGAGTTTTAATTGTAATCGAATAGTAATATTGCGTCAGAAACTATTGGGTCGTAGTTTCTGTTAGAAGACTCACGCGTCGCTTACCTCCTAGTATAAAAAGCGAGATTTCTTTTTCCTTTCTCTTTGCCCGTTTGTCATCAACATGCAACCGTCGCCTCTTGCTTTCGCTATCTCGCATGTGTCTGTTTTCATGTTCATACCTGCTAAGTATGAAATACAAATGTGATTGTCCATTTATGTTTATATATGTGTGAAAAAAAGTTGAACGCGTTAATGCGGAAGATGTTTCTGAGAACAATATGTCAAATATCCAAGTAAACCATCCCCGACTACCATGACGCACGCTCACACACACGCACGCACGCTCACACACACACGCACGCACGCTCACACACACACGCACGCACGCTCACACACACACGCACGCACGCTCACACACAAACACGCTCACACACACACGCACGCTCACACGCACACGCACGCTCACACGCACGCACGCACGCTCACACGCACGCACGCACGCACACAAACATTAATACTAATTCATACGTTTTTTTCAAAATCGAAGTTCCTTACGTTGTCGGATACCCCAAAAAGTAATTGACAGATACTACGCAATTTGTTCACTAAATTGAAATAAAATACAGTAAAAGGCGCTTACAGCAATTTCAAAAAAAATTTTACGTTAACGAGGTAAAATATAACTGTATTTGTACATTAAAAAATTAAATGTTATAAATTTGGAGTTAAATTTATTCGAATTTATCGTTTCTTATAAGCAATGAATAAAGTAATTATCTTTTATTAGAGTAGTCCTTAAATTCTCAAAGTTTTACCTTTAAATTTCTTAGTTCCAAACTTCAAACTAACAATTATTTTGTGCTCAATGAATTAAGAGGAATGCATTGAAATGTCAGCTTTGAAGGCATCTTTTCCAAAAGAATAATAAATGCTCTTTCTATAGAGAAGACAAGTTATTTCCAATCTTCGTAATATACAGTGAAAGTTCCGCAGTGAAATGTAAAGGACTTTTCGTACCAAGCATAGAAAGCTGCCATTGGTCGCCTCGTTTGTTTGATAAATGACAGAGCGGAATTGAATTTTTTGCCAACATCTGCTTCGGCCATAAACTACTTTTATCACTCGGAGCATATTTCTCATTCTCAAAAAAGATTAAAAAATAAGTCTCTCAGATCATTTGACACTATCACATTTTTTCCCGTCTCTACATCTTTCTGCTCATCAAGGGTGCCAACCCTGTAATCAAGCGACTTTTGTTCAGATAAAAATTTTGTTCCCAAGTTTGTTCTTTTGTACTCTAAAAAACTAATAATTTTTCATTGCTCCTTTTTTTTCTGGAGGTCAAAGTGCGATAATCTTTGAAAAAAATGAAATTAATCGAAATAATTTTAATGATTTTTATTAACTTAAAAATAATTATGTTATTATGTTAGTAACGATAAATTGGGTTTATTTTGTACTTGCATTTAAAGTTCTAAATATAAAGTTTTCCAAAAGTTTACTTTTAAAAAACTTCAAAACAATTCCTTTGAAGTAAAGTATTTTCAAGGGCAATTAAAAAAAAATACATTAGGGAAAATACTTAAAAGAATCATTTCTACACCTATCAGTAAAATATTTTAGTAAAATTCTTTTTAACCCTTTTAACCTTTTTTTTTACCTCAAAATTACCTCATTTGCTTTGACGATGGTACAAATATACCACAAAACAAATCAGAGACAGTTCGGGAAAATTGTATTAAAGGGGGGGGGGCAAAACTTCTATTAATCGCCTTGTATAACAGTTGTACGCAGCCGAAGTAAATGAGAAAAAAAATTATTGTTAAATACATGTACCACCGAATTTAAAAGGCCAAAATAAGCAAAACAATTGTGACGGATCTATACGCGGCTCTACTAATTCCTTGGAGATTCTTCTGGGAAAAAATTTATCAACCAACTTTCACCGAGTAAGGAAGCGTGATTATGCAAATGAAGTATATTATATAAATTCCGCATTCGCGGGTTTGAAGAGTTGGCAAGTTTGTTGACAAGTTAGTTGGTTAGTTGAAGAGTGAAGGATCGTGGAACTATTAAGTGCATTTGGAGTTTATCAATGAAAGTTTACTGAGAGTGGATAAATCGCCGAGGATTAAATCCAGATAAGGATCTCCTTCTAAGTTCAAGAGTAGGATCAACTTCATAAAAGTACAGGTATTGTGATCCTTACTTAAACAGAAGTTAGCTTATTAGTGTGCGACGTGTATTTTATATTGAGCATGTTTAAGCTATCGTGGAATCAGTTGAGAGTCCGTATTATTATCCCCAGGCTATTGAGTCTCACCTCCAAGCTCTAATATCTGATCTGTTATTTTAATTAGATTGTTTTTATGTCTGCTTGATATTTTGGTATCAATAAAATAATTAGTGAGAATAATGTCTGTTGATTATTCAGTTTCTCCCCAGCCGGGTCTGCGGTTGGAGAAGGGATTTCAGGGGAAAACAGGAACCGACCGGCATTACACAATTACTGTGCTCTGAAATTAATAATGAGACTTATTCAAAAATATTTTTAATTAAATATAAATTATTTCATTTGCTTTGAAACCTACAAATTCAATCGCACAGTTAAAAAACACTAATTGAGAAACATGTTATTGAATATCTTGAATAATGAATTCTAAATACTGAAAATTCACCGAAATTAAAAAGAAACTTTTAAGAACTTTTAGCGTTTTTTTTAACATGCCTGTTGCTTGTAAGTATCTTGCTACGAAATGCTTAATGATCATAAAAAACGAAACACAAAATCTTCACATACAATCAATAAATATAATTTTTTCAAAGCCTTAGACCTATTTTTTAGTTTCCAATAAAAAAAAGAACTTCTCAATTATAGGTTTAATTACAAAATACTGCTAAGAAAAATTTGGCTTAATATTGTTCAGTTATTAATATGTAACAAAATATTTGATCTTGATTATAATATTTTACATCGAAGTTTTGTGTATAATTATATGTTAAGGTTATATAATACTTTAATGTATATACACTTTCCAGTGAACCAAAAGGAATACATTTGTAATATTATTCAATATTTTATATGAATCGAATTCTGCAAAAGTCAAAATGCCCTAATAATTTTAGCTTGATCTTATTTTTAAAAAATTAGGAAACTTGATTTTTTTTATCTGGTATTTTGTATTTAAATAAGTTTAATACATTAAAGATGAATATAACTTTTAAATTTTGCTGCACTTTTATAAATTCTAATTACTTACAATAACTTTCTAAATTTATAATACATTTGTTCATAATATTTGTAATTATTTAAAACAACTATAAAGAATCTTTAAGATAATGAGTTTCAAATTCCAAAAAAATTCGAAATAAACAATTACTTTCTAATAAGAGAAAGAGTTTTTGACACCTACTCATAATTTTTTCTAGAATAATTAAAATATGATTAATGTTTAATGTTTCATCACTTTTTCAATTTTAGCCTAATTAATTGATTAATCTAATAATTTGGAATCCAGAATTGACAGAGTCTACAAATGGTATAGGCTTAGTACTCTCAATAGTTATTTTTATTCATATAATTTATTTATGAAAACTCTTAACATGAGAGTTACAACAAATAAAAAAGGCCTCGACTTGAAATAAAAAATAATTAGCTTAACAGAAAAGATTGATTACAGCACATTATATTCTCACTGCATAACACACTTTTAAATCATATATTTCTTCTTTTCTCTCCTCAAGATTGCATTTAAGAAAAACATTACACATAAAATTAGAAAATGCAATTTGTTTACTTTATCTTATTTGCAAAAAGTGTTTGAAGGAAGAATATAATGTCTTTTCTCGATAAATTTGATAAACACAAAATAAAATCTTACTGAATGAAAAAATGAAATTTCGGAAAACGTCCCCAATTTATAACAGGAAAATCTGATTAATGTTCCCTTTCTTTTCAGCCGATCACAATGAAAATTGCCATATATATGTATTTTTGAGAAGGTTTTTGTGCTATCCTCTTTGTTGTAGCTCCCCACTAGGTGGCGCTACAGAAAAACAATTCCTTTACCAATCAATCAATCGCCAAGTTGCCAACGTGGTTGCCAAAAATGATGCCAACTTGGCTCTATCGCCTACATTTTGTTATGTTTCCATTAAATCGCCATTATAATGTAAGGAACGGTGTTGCTTGGAAATATTACAATTTTAACATAAAATAAATACAACATAAAGTAATATTAACGTATTACACATCCAGATATAAATTATTTACACTATTTTAAGCATTCATTACACAAAATTTGTTACAATGTGTTACTTTAGCTGAGCAGAGATCATTTTAGGAAGGTGTTTTCAAGTGTCGACCCATAAGGGAGATACGGGGCGTTATAAATAAAAATAATCCTTTATATCAGCTATTAGTTCTACAGACTTAAAATTTAACAAATATGATTTTTTTTTGTTCACCTAAGATATGCAAAAGCCTTTTCTGTTTAATTTGAAAATTACGTAAAATTAACTCATTAAAAACTTCTTTGTCCTTTAATTTGTATTGTTTAATTTTTCGATTCATCTGTGCGGAGAACGGTTATACAAGCTAGTAAATTATAAAACAATAAAAATATAATGATCGTTTTAAGGAAATTCCCATCTCAACACGATTTTATTAGGTATTCATAACAGGTTTCATACCACCGTATTAGCAGTATCAAAGATACGGGGTCCCAACATATGCGAGGAAATATTGTTCATATAGCAAGGGGCCTAAAAAAGAAAGGGTGTGCAAGAAATTTTGATTCAGGAGCCACTTAGGTCTAGCTTCGCCATTGGTTTATAATATGAGAAGTAAACCATTTCTATTCTTAAGGATCACAGAACGAATTATAGAAACCTTACCCTGTCTTTGTTATTGAGCAACTGCTTGACTACTACGGTATCGGCAAGGAGCAGTATTCTGGTGACGGAAGACAGAAGAGCTCGAGCCGCTCGCGCAAGGTGGTGTTTGTCAGCATACGGCCTCAGTTGTCCTCCATCGTCATGCTGAACTTCGCACAAATGCTCGATCATTGATCCTGTAAAAAATAAATGAGTACACAATCATCAATGAGTAAGTTTACAGAAATCATGACGAAGTTATAATATGTATTGTACTGTGCGAATTAATTGGGACAAACACAAAGATTTTCACAGATGTTGTTTAATTAGTATAGGTTAACTTACATGCACGGTATAGCAATCTGACACAAAATATGTCCTCCTTTAACTTGAACGAGATCCTATACACTGTTTAGCATTGATTTCACTAAATTAGAACATAAATGTTTGATTTCATCATCTGGAAACCAAACTTTTGTAGCATTCTCAATTTTTTTTTTGAGCAGTCTATTTCAGTCTCTGTGCAATTTTCCACAAACTTTTGATGGGATTACATCAGGAGAATCACCAAACCAATCCAAAACCGTTATTTTCTATTTTTGAAAAAATATTGCAATAAATAAAATAGGATGCATTTTACTATTTCGTACAAGAAATTTGTCTGTTCGAGGTGTGGTCTTGTGTTTGCGTCGACATTTACTCTTTCGTTTAGAGACACTGTCCCAAAATTCTTTCGCTGATTAATAATCCTAAAAATACTGGATTTTCCAACTGCAATTGCTGCAGCAATATCTCTCACAGTCATAGAAGTATGCTAACTAAGGGCAATAGTTCTAATCCTTTTCCTGGGAGTGATATCCATTTTTTTAAATACACATCAGAAAGAGACATTTCACACAAGTTCTTACAGCAACTGAAGGGAAAAAAATTTTGACATGTCATGATCACATTGTCAAATCGTCTTAGACTAGTCAAAAGCAGTCGCGCGTTGTAAGAAAATGCAGTTGAAATCGGTTCAGGGCAGAGAATCCCGAGAAAAAAAAACAATTTTCAAAAAAATCTGTTTGTCCCACTTAATTTGCACAGTACTGTATTTATCTGACAAACACAACTTCAATAGAATCCAAACTATTTATTTTATTTTAAAGGATTATCCATTTAGCTCAGGAGTCGGCAATCTTTAGCACGAGTACCACAAATGACACGCGGTAGAATTCTCAGTGGCACTCTGCAGTACTCTATAAATTTGTTAATTTTTGAGTGGATGGAAGATGATAAACTTGCCATGCACCTTATTTGAGAATTATGGACATTTACGGAATGACGAAAAACTCTGAAGGATAACTCTAAAGATAAATTTGCAGCTATTCCGTAAATTGAATATCGTTCCTGGAGAGATTTTATTCTTTGAAGAAAGAAAATTGCATGCATTCTGTTTTCCGCTTTTGGTGCCACATATATAAGTAAAAAATCTTTCTTCAAATGAAAACCATTTCGAGACTGCAAAGAAATTATTTAACCTCTAATTATTTATGCTCTAAATCTTATCAAATTGAAAATCACACGTTATGCTCTTAATTTTGCGATATGAAAGTGTGTGTGTCAAACGATGCAAGCACTAGGTTCACATTAAAATTTGTATTTATCTTTTTATTTAACTATAATAAAGGGAAATACTCATATTTCATGATGTCTATTTTTTTACTTAAATAAATATGTTTAAAAATACATAACATATGTACAAATTCAATTATTTTAAAGGAAAAGTTATATTTTATACTGTTTATTTTTATGTTAAGAAGTATTTTAAATGATGCAAATTTAATATATAATAAAATTATAAATCCACATAATTGATTTCCATTCTCTAACTCTGCATCATTATCGCTTGAATTAAAATTGTTTAAAAATGTCCTACTGTGTGGCACGCTGAATCCTATTGGTAGGTTGATTTGGCACGCCAGAGCTAAAAGGTTGCCAACTCCTGGTCTAACTTCTTATCTTACAAAAACTTATTTTTTTTCTCAAAATATAAATAGTTACAAAATTGAATTTCTTACGCAAGCTTAAAAAATAATAATTGGAAGCAAAATTAGAAAGGGTACATTTGCGTGTTCATGTATATTCTAGATCAGGGCTCTGCAATCTTTTAGCAGTGGCGTGTCAAACCAATCTTCCAACATGATTCAGCGTGCCGTACAGTAGGACATTTTTGAAACAATTCGATTCCAGCGATAATGCATGCAGAATTAGAGAATAGATATAAAAGAAAGATTATTTATAGTTTTACTATAAATTAATTTTGCATCATTTAAAGATGCGTAAAAGTAAATAGCATAAAATGTAACTATATCTTCAACAAAAAAAAAAGAATAAAATTAAACTTTAACACATATTAAAAGTTTTTAAACATATTTATTAAAATAAGAAATAAACAACATAAAAATGAGGTATCTCCCTTAATTGCAGTTAAATGAAAAGATAAATAAAAATTTTAATACGAACTAAGTGCTTGCACCGACTCTACTTTCATATCACAAAATCAGGAGTATAATATGTGACACGATTTTTAGCATTCAGTCGTTAAACAATTTCTTTGCGGACTCGAAATGTTTTTCATATATGAAAAGAAGAGTACATGTAATTTTCTCTCTTCAAACGATTAAATCTGTCCAGCAATGACTTTCAATAATTTACAAAACAGATGTAAATTTATCTTTAGAATTATCTTTCAGATTTTTTCGTCATTCTTTAAATGATCATAACTCTGAAGATGTATATCAAATAAGATCCATTATAATTTTATCAACTTCCATCCACTCAAAAATTGACAAATTTGTTGAGAAGTCCAGCGTGCCACTGAGAATTGTACCGCGTGTCACATGTGACACACTTGGCATAGGTTGTCGACCCCCTGTGCTAGATGTTATTCTCCCGCTTTGCTGGGTATTTCATGATGTTGTATGACTACATATTGTTTTTATGTTACTGATATCTAAGTTTTAACTTTAAGCTTTAGACTGTATTAAAAAAAGACAGATCTTCCATTTCTAAGAAGGAAATATATTTATCTTTTATGCTCCTGTTCCTTTTTAGTGAGTTGATTTCCACAAAACCCATTCTTAGTGGATTTCTGTCCAAGATAAAAAAAACATGCATATCAGACTTAAGGCATAAATATCTGATAGTTTCGGAGTTTTCGTGATCAGTAAGTCGTTTTTGTCTTATAATACACATATATGCAACAAAAATATTTTGATTTAAAATTCTACAAAAAATAGAAATTTTCTTGTACTGGCTAAAAGCACTATCATTTCTACGTTTGCAAACGATACATATGTGATGAAAAATTATTTGGGATCGAAAATTCTTTGGAGGAGCAAGAAGCTAAAAATAGAAACTAAGAGTTAGTAACTTTTAGTAAACATCAATAACAATTTTACGTCCAATGTCTGTGACCAAAATATGTTTAAAATAAGAATTCTTCAACTCTTTTCATCTGAAATTGATTTTATGAGATGATTGTTTTTAAAAAAGAGCTGATAAAAATTTTTGATATTTTATGAAGTCAAAAATTAATTTCATGGTTTATACGTTTCCTTTAAAAAAAATTAAGGTCCTTCCAAGAAATCTTCAATTGTGTGTATTCTACAATTAGTATCTAAATTTAATTTATATTAAACACAATACTATATATTTTTAAGGGGACACAGTACGATTCAATTGAAAAAAATCGGTCAAAAAATCAAATCTAACATTTTTAGCTTAAATTATTCTTTATTTTATTTTTTATAACCTCTCAAAATTTGAAAGCTCTAGATTTAAAAACGCAGAACTAAGATAGCTTTTACGTTCGTTTTTATTCGAATCCCTATGACAAATCAAAACTTTAAACTTACTTACCTCAGAAAGATAAAAGAACTAGTTTGTTTTCATTTAAAATGCTAAAGCTTTTTTCTATTGTGCCTAATACTTGGAAAGCTTTTCACTTGTTGCTATTAGTACATAAAATAAAAGGTGGTATGCATTTTTCAATCAAAGCAATACTTTTTTTTTAAAAAAAATAAATGAATTTAGAATTTACACGTTTTTTAAGAAGTTTTCAATAAACATTCATAAAAAGAAGCATTGTACGAATACCAATCGTGTTATCGCAAAACACATACCAACTTTTGTTATACATAGTTTGACGTACTTGTAAATCAAATTTCATACACGTACGTCAATTTTTGCAGCAGGAGTAGCATTTTAAAATCACTTCATAAGTTTCAAGTTTTTTCCTTTAAAAATTAAATGGTGAGCTTTTTATGAAATTTTGAGCACAAAATCTGTTTTACTTAGTACATACACATAGGAAAAAACCAAAAAATTATGAAAATAATTAAATTAAAAAAATTTTGTGTAAATCGTACCATGTCCCCTTAATTTTACTTTTATGAAATAAGTGCTTTTTCTTTTGCTTCTATTTCTAAGCATAATTTTTAACAATGGGAAATTTAAAATAGAAAGAATTATTAACATAAATTATTGATTTAATTTAATAGTTAAAGATTCCTGATATATTCAGT
This sequence comes from Trichonephila clavata, assembly GCA_019973975.1. Lineage (NCBI taxonomy): Eukaryota > Metazoa > Arthropoda > Arachnida > Araneae > Nephilidae > Trichonephila > Trichonephila clavata. Next base: position 27,829 of record BMAO01013832.1, read on the forward strand.
CTAATTATAATAATTTTATTAAATTAATTGTTGGACAAAAATTCTATTATGATTAATATCTTGAGAGCTTTTGTCTCAATGACTTATTGACTATCTCCTTCACACTTTAAAGGTGCTCGTTGATCATGGTAGGTTAATGAACGTAATCACAAATTAACGGCCAGTATTATAAAATCACTGATTGATGCCACAGAAGTAATGCTGTGTTTAGGGGCTGATGCCTGTTAGAAGTCAAAGTTCTCTAATTAGCAAGGTGTGAAAGTTATAAGAATGGTATACAAGGTCACGTGTTGCCTTCGCAACTAGATCATGGTTTGAAATTACGAGGTTCATCGTCAATAGCTCTTGCATTGCCTTTGAGTGCGAAGTTAACTAACCCTCATTTTGGAATAAAAGCGATGCGTTTATGCGTTTGGGCGTTAGAACAAAGATCAGCCATAATCAGCACAAATTTTAATTTAATGTTCTCTCACTTAAATTAATAACCCAGCTTAGGAAATGCACACCACTAATAAGTATAGGAGCAATTACATGGTCAAAAGGATACTTAATATTTGAGTATACTTTAGTTCACTTGCTCTTGCTCTCTCACTTGCACTTTAGCCGTCTACGGTCTAATTCACCGTAATTCCGTGATTAGTTGTATGACCTCCGGTCGTTATTATTAATCTCTATTTTATTGACTAAATCGTCAATTAGCAATCTGTGATCATTCAGAAATTACTCGTCGACTCCATTAACTTCGCGTATCTAAAAGTCAATGCCTAAATAGAACCCATCATTTGAATATAAATCAAGTCTTCTCCTCGGGAGAAGGTTTTCAATAGAACAACAGATAAAATGAAAATTTACCCCAAGAGGATTAGTGATAGGTTCATGTGGATAGACCCGTTACAACTTTAAGGTACACGCGAACTAGTGGCGAATTTCGAATCTCAGTCAACTGACGAAGATGGCACCGGAGCTGACATATCCCTCTCCAATCTTCCACGCCATGCCAATGGGGAGGGGGGGGGACATTGATTCATGACGGATTTTCAGTGGTACCAGGGTTAGTCAGAAATACGCCGATCAAGACTCCGTGATCATGACCCTTTGGCTATTTCTCATCTATCAAATCAAACAGTTTTGTATGCATTATTTGAATATAGTTTAAAATATTATTACGAATTTTGTGTAAAATGTTGTAAATAATCTGTATTTGGATCTGTAATGCATTTATAATACTCTATGTTATATTTAATTTACATTAAAAGTGTGTAAAAATATATTCGCACAAGCAACGCCGTCTCTTACGTTATAATAGCGATTCAATGGGAGCTTGGCGAAATCTTGGCAATAGAGCCAGATTGGCATCATTTTTGGGGACGGGACCAATTTGGTGACTGTGAATATTGCTGCTGCATCCTGTATTTCAAAGATTGGATTTTCGGCAATAAATTATCATCATTCTTAAAGAAATGTCTTGTTCTTTGCGACCGATTTGCATAAAATCCTCGAACCAGATCAACGTTTCAATATCCATCGAAAAATAAAATAGCGTAGCTATACTTTTTTAAAAGAAATGCAATAGTTGGGATATCGATCACGAGTTAGTCTGAAAGACCGTATTAGCTAATCTGACTTCCATTTCCCATATACTTAAAGTTCCGAGTAATGAGATATTTGCGTGTCACGGTGATCAGGAAATTTGTGGTTGTTAACCACATATGACAGATCTACTATAATCAACGATTTGATCGATCGAATGATATATCTGATTTTCTGAAAGATGCATGAATTATGAAGATGTGCTGCCAAACACGCGAAATGAAACACTTTAAATGTTCAATAACTGAATTCTCAGAACTGGAAAGCAGTAAATATGAAAAAGAATAATAAAAACAATGAATATTGTGTTAGTTCTCGATAAGAAAAAAGTTTTGCTATTGATAAGGCATTACTGTTCTCAATGAGACTCAAAACTGAATAAGTATAAGTTAATTGGGATAAAATTTTCAAGGATTAATTTTATAGAAATTCAATATTACTGCTTCTGAAATAATTTGCATGTAGAAAGATCTGGGTTTTTGGGTTCATATCAGTTAAGTTTTTAATTCTTTTCATTTACATAAAGATAAGTTTTGAATTTTAATGTGTCGCCTGAAAAGCTATGTTTATTTTAAAATATTAATTTAAAATCTCTAGTTTTAAATAATATAACTTAAGGACATGTAGAATAAAAATTTTACGCCTTTATTACATTGTAAATATATCGATGAAAATTCTTGCCACAAATTGTAATAATAGCAAAAATACTTCACAAGAAAATATTTGTAGTATTCAGTTTCACACCTAAATATATAAATATACCAAAGATGATTTGTTTAATAATTGTAATTATTCTTAGGATTAGTATTTTAAAAACATTGTTTGTATCCGAGTTAGCTAAAAAAATCTACAAATTTTTTGGGGGAATTAGCCCCGCCTAGATGTGTGGGTGGAAGGGAAGGATGAATAGCCATGTCAGTTAACCAATTTATTTATTGAACACACAAATTGTAAGCAGACATAATTCTATAAATTTAAACTAGAAGAAATGTTCCCTATCTGAGGAATATGAGGGTAAATAATGAGATACGCGAATTATAAGAAGACATTAAATATCCATCCTCTTATATATCAGGATCAAATACACTGCCATAACTATCTGAGCTATAATTTAACTATATGACTAGTCGTCACTTTAATTCTTTCCGCTATCTAATCTCTGAAACGTACTAAAAATAGAATAATACCTGCTTGGTGGCAATCTATCCTTCTCCTCGCACATTCCCTATATCTCTATATCACTAGCTTGAAAACCTAGACTATATATATCCGACCTAATCTTCCTAATCAAGTTTGCTTCTTTAGAGGGTTAGTTGCGAGTAAATTCAAATTGATAGACGAAAGATTTCCCTAGAGGACCAAGGGAAGTACGCGGATAGATTCGTCAAAACCTTTATTTGACAATGCATTTTAAATTTAATAATGTAAATACTAGGTAAGTGCAAAAGTTATAACTAATCATATGATGATGCAAAAATTGTAAAAGTCCCAAATTAAACGTAATAATGTATTATGTCTTTTTACCTTTATTGTGTGTCACAGCATGCTTGCTTTCTGGAAGGAAAGAAATCATTAAAATTTACAAGATTAGGAGTACAAAAAGTGTTGGATAAATTTTTCCATAACTTTAGTTCATCTTAATATCACCCAAGTATATTCCGGAAATGGCTATCATCTCATGAAATAGTAGCTTACATATTAAGTATGTGTTCATGTTTAATGTTTAAAATGACGTAGAACTTTTCAATAACTGAAAATTTCTACTTTATGCAGTATCCCATTAGAGAAGATAAATCATTATAAATATAAATTCCATAAATTATTCAAAAGTTAGTTATAACTTGTGTAAAATCTTTGAGCATGAGTCCGTACTAGAAGAGTTTAACTATCATTTTAATTGCGGAAATTATCGAATTGCTTCATATATTTTAGTAACGTAGTTCATCATCATGGTAGCGTATCGAGCTTTCACGCCACAGGTCTAGGGTTCATACCACGAGCTGGGCAAGATAGATTCAGCCTTTCCTCCCTTTAGTGGGTCGATGAATGAGTACCAAGCTTTCTTGGGAACTAAGAACTGAGATTTTGACCACCTGACCGAAACATCTGCTCATGCATCTCATTATTCAAGGTAATAAAACCTGAGATGGGCACAATAGCCTTTGGCCCTCTGCGGACTGTTGCGCCAATGAGTTTATTCTTTATTAAAATGAATGCAACCGTAGAATTTATTAAAAAAACTATTCAACAACAAAATCCCCGTTTTAATCTTTGAATATGTATCGAGTGATTATTTTTAATTTAATGGAGACGTAATTCAAAACGTTTCAATGATAAGCCTTTTACAGTATATTTCCCAGTTAAGCCACATATTTACCAATTAATCTCGACTCAAAACTGTTATAGTATAATACTGAATAGTATTTAACCTCTAAATGGAGTGTCCACAATGACAGAAAAAACATCTTGATATTTAAGCCAATTTGATGACAAAAACATTATAATTTCTACATTTAATGCTTTTCTTAAAGCAATATATGTATCTATTTATCGAGTCCCAAAAACTCGGCGCTTACTAACCCAGCATTCCGGATGACTCGGCCACACCTTTTTAGGTCGAAAGGATACCAAAGAACTTCTGTGCCAAAGCCGATAAAAACGACGCTGAACAGTGGTTCCGAAACGGTACCGAACAAGATTAATTCCGATACATAAATTATTGCTGCTATTACAGTTAATAAGAAAATGCCGGAAAATGGTAAAGACGTTAACGCTGATGACACTGTACAAACTTCCAAAATATCATATAGTGAGGGTTTAAAGGTGTGGAAACCACCCTTCAATCTTTTGAGTAACTGAGTGCGTCGGTAAAGGACTTACTGTTCCTTCGTCGTCATCTTGATGAAGCAGAAAAACGCAGAGTGCAGTACGGAAGATAACAGATACGCATTTCTTTAAAACACAGTAACCAATTTTTTGCACAGCCTGCTATTTATTTTTTATTACAGACAACTATTTTTCTGAGCTGTATCTGATCATATGAATTATGCATACTTTTTATTTATTAATTTTTATTTTCATGCAGTAAATGCTTTAAGCCGTCATTAAAAAAAAGTGCGTACTTTTCTTTTATTTCAGGGTAGTTCAGCGGTTTATTTTCTGTAGTATTCTCAAGCAAATAATACATACAAGGGCAGTACGATATTTTCTGAGGAAACATTCGTACTTATTCTTTTTTAATCCTATTCTCGATAAATAGGTATTTTCACAAACTCGGCCCCACACCCTTAGTTTCACATTAGGCCGAATTATCGGGACTCTACAGTATTGTTGCGGAAATTTCGCACTTTGTTTGCTTCTCTGCCGAAATCCTATAATCGCCGTAATCAATAACGAAAGGGATTCTGACAAAATTGGTGGTCAATTTGACAAACTTAACGACAAAAGCAGATTATCCTCGAAGAATACGAGGATGATTATTTCACAAGAAAATATTAGAACATCCCGGAAATATCTTTCCAGCTTATATAAGCATGATGCAGGAAAGCAACATTGGCAGAAACTTGACAGTACATACGAATAATGCAATATTGTGTCCACGAATTTGTATTTCTGTGTGAACTTTTATTTCATGTCATTATGATTTACGTGTACTAAATGTTCCTCTTGAATTCATTTGTTATAATTACCGAAGGTTTCCAGAATAACTTTCGATAATTCAGAAGAACATGCCTGTTATTTACGTGAACCTCTTCCGCATTTAAAAGACGATCGACAACGTAAAAATTAAAAAACTTTTTCGTGCATTTTTTTCATTGGAATGAGAAGCAATTACTTACATACCCTATTTCTAAGCATGTTTTAAAACAACGATATTTCTTTTAGAGCTTTATAAACAATTCTAGTTCAGTGTTAATAGATTATGCTACTATTTCTTCATGTATATATTTACAGCAATAATCATTGTTAAAATATATATAATACTATATATATATATATATATATATATATATATATATATATATAATACTATTTCATTAACCATTTTATTTTACTGTCTGGTGTTTCATCCTTGTATGATAGATATAGACCTAATTTTTCAACATGGCTCTGTTTTTTCTACTATGCCGAAAATTTCTGCTGTACGGAGAAGGTGGTAGAAAACCCATTGCTTAACCCTAATTTCGCTGGTGTAATTCAGCGACAGCTTTAGAAATCATAATAGGTCTCCTTTTTAGTCCAAACACTCTTTCTGTATCTTCAATTGTTATGTTTCTTGGAATCCAATTCCTTTCTCTTTTGGCCTTGTAGGTATTACAACCTTCTCACTTATTATTTTATTTTATTTTATTTTACTATATATATATATATATATATAAAACTAAACTACCATGAGAACTAAGTGTATTTCCAAATATTTTTTTCAAATGTGGAATGACTTTTACAGAAAATCAAAACTTTAGAAAAACTTTTAAAAACAAAAGTTAGCTTGCCTTGTCGTATAAATTACATATATGTGTGTGCATATATATATATATATACATATATATATATATATATATAAATGGATGTTTGTATATATGACCTCGCTTCACTTCAACATCGGTCCACCGATCACTATGAAAATTAGCATGTTTATGTATTTTTTATGGAGAAGGTTTTTGTACTATCCTCTTTGCTGCAGCTCCCTAAAAGGTGGCGCTGCAGAAAAGCAATTTCTGCACCGTTCAATCAATCGCCAAGTTGCCAATATGGTAGCCAAAAATGATGCCCACTTGGCTCTATCGCAAACATTTTGCTATATTTCCATTTAATCGCCATTATAAAGTAAGGAACGGTGTTGCTTGCGAATATTACAATTTTGACATAAAATAAATACAACAAAAAGTAATGTTAACATATTACACATCCAGAAATAAACTATTTACACTATTTTAAGCTTTCATTACTCAAAATTTGTTACAATATGTTACTTTAGCTGAGCAGAGATCACCTTAGGAAGGTGTTTTCAAAAGTAAACCATAAGGGAGATACGGGGGCGTTATTAGTAAAAAAAATCCTTTATATCAGCTATTAGTTCTACAGACTTAAAATTTAACAGATATGATTTTTTGTTGAACTGAGATATGCAAAAGGCTTTTTTTATTTGTAAATCAAGTAAAATTAACTCATTATAAGCTTATTTATCCTTCAATCTGTATTGTTTAATTTTTCAATTTACCCCTGCGAAGAACGGGTATACCAGGTAGCATGCATATAAATTTGAAACAATTAAAATTGTATGAAATGGACTTGGCTCTTTTCCGTGAAAGTTAAGATTCATTTGACAAATCACGCAAATATAGTGAAAAAAGGACTATTCCTGTGATTATCTTAACCGACATAAAACAAACCTCATTATTATTCCTTTCAGAATTTGACCATTAAAATTTATACCAAAATCTTTTTCATGACGCGCAAACCGGAAATAATATATTGGTGTCACTTTCAGTTACTTAAATATAATTAAATAATAATGCGTAACATGACGTGCTTAGAATATGTTAAACCAGGTAATAAATCAGAGAAAAAATACTTATCAATCAGTGAATAGACTTTATGATTTTAATCACGGAAGTCTTAAAATTGATCGTAAATTCTTATACCAGTGTTGATGGTCATGTTAATCTTTACAAATATACAATTAAGTAAAATTTTTCTTGTTCATTCAATATTTATAAGCAAATTAATATTTGCACTATTTTAAAAACACTGAAATTTTTTATTTCATAAAAATTTGCTTTGGATTTTTATACTTGATCTACATATGCTCCTTGTAAGAATCAAGGGATGTATAAAGATTGTTTGTTAGTATGAAAATTTTTAAGCTATCTGAAAGTTATAGATAGTATATTTTTTGAATAAATCAAACACTTTATTTGTATTTATTCAAATAAAAATGCAAAGAAATCAAAGTTTAGAAACAAGAATTTAATCGCTGTTAGCATTGCAATGATTGCATTATACTTGGGTTTTTTTAACATCGCTTTGATTTTAATCCTTACTATTCAAAATATACCTATTTTACCTTTCAGTATAATTAAAATATTTTTTATACAAATACTTCTATTTTTATGCGAAAAGCTTTTCCTTACATTATTTAGCAACGATTTACAAATATTTCTACCACTGTATACACAGCAAAAGTTTCCCAAATTTGTCTAGACCATCACACTTTTTCCAAGAAAATAAATCGAGCTCCCGTCTTTTTTAATAATTAGATGTTACAAGTATTAAATATTGTTGCATATTATGTATACACTTATTTTCTATGTGTATTTATCTAATAAGATCTGCAAAGAAGAAATTAATTAAAACAACCATAGGCATAATAAAAATATTTTTATCAGAAATTTAAAAATAAACACAAAATTATACACTCACACAAACAAACAAAAATTATCAATGAGATGTGTGGTTGAGGTTGGGGCATTTAAAAACTTGTTAATGTCGGGTTCCATTTTTGCCAATATCAGTCTCAAAACGCCACGCTTAAAAGATGGCAATATGTTCATTTTCTCAGGCAGTAAATTACCCGTAACAATAAATCCCCGCTCAACCAATACGATTCGGAAATGCAATTAAAAATATCTGAACTCTTAGCACACTCCAGAATGGAGAGCTTGTATTGATTTTCAACCCAGAACTTTAGTTTCCATTACAGAATTTTGCTTTTAGCTCATCATTAGTTTAAAGTTCTAGACGTTCCTCTTCTATAAGTTTGATGAATCTGCTATGTCTGCATTTGCCAAAAGATCTAAAAACTAACTCGGAGCATTCGTACTAAATATGTTTCGAATCTCATTGTAAAATGGGTGTGAAGAAGCATAGATAGTAAGTAAATCTTCCTTTTAGGTGCAGACTTCTGATAATGAAGGAGATTTGCACACAAGTAGTTTTGTCTCAATTGAATTCATCGCTTTGTAATTGTAAATTGAATCCATTAAATGTTTTAAATAAATCTGTTAAATAAATTAGGTCATTTTTTGATGTAATGCGATTTAAATTTTTTTAAATCAGAAAAAAGGTTATTCAAGGTTTATATACAACAAGCTGGTATAAACGTTCTTCAAACGCGTGAATTGAAAAAATTAAGCAATACAGATGGAAGGATAAATAAGTTTTAGTAAGTCAATTTTATTGAATTTCAAATTAAACAAAAAAAAAGCAATTAGCATATCTCAGCTGAATAAAAAAAAACCAAATTTATTAAATTTTAAGTCTGTAGACCTAATAGCTGATAAAAATGTTTTTTAAAATTTATAACACCACTCTTGTGGGTCGGTTTTTCAAAACACCTTCCAAGCTGATCTCTGTTCAGCAAAAGTAACACATTGTTACACATTTTGTGTAATGAACGCTTAAAATAGTGTAAATAATTTATATCTGGATGTGCAATACGTTAATATTTCTTTCTGTTATATTTATTTTACGTTAAAGTTGTGATATTCGAAAGCAACACAATTCCTTACACTCTAATGACGATTCAATGGAAACATAGTGAAATGTTGGTGATAGAGCCAAGTTGACATCATCTTTGGCAACTTGGTGATTGATTGAAATGTGCAGAAGGTGATATGCTGTAGCGCCACCTGGTGGGGAGCTGCAACAAAGAGGATAGCACAAATACATGTACATGTCAATTTTCATAGAGATCGGTGGAACGGTGTTGGAGTGAAGCGAGTTCATATATACAATCATCCATTTTTATATACAGATATTTTTAACCTCTTCTTCATAAATAAAAATTAATTGTAATACTTGAATTCAAAATCACACAAAACTTTTTTTACAGTAAAGCAATATATCATTATACTTATTTTCTTTAAAGTGATTTGGAAATTAATTGATTATAGCAGTATGCTCCTAGCTATTTATTTCTCCAACCCATAAGGTCTACTAAGTGTACTCATTACCACTGGTGATTTTGAACATCGTCAGATGACAAGATTGTCACCTGAACTTGACAGTACACGTCTCGCCAACGTGACGATTGCGAATGTGGAGAAGTTTTAATACGCATGAGCGCCTCTCCACGATAGGTCTTTAGTGCAATCAGGGATTACACACGAGACTCGAATGGAAAACAGCCAACCATGTGCTTGATGCTATTACAATCGGCTATCATTGTTTATTATAATCTCGTAATACAGATCTATAGTTCGTTGACGAGGTCGACAAATGAATTCGCACCCTCTCTACGTATCCACCCACTGTGACGTGAGAATTTTGAGTCTCTACAGGTTTAAGAACATCAAGTCACTTTTAACGGGTTTTTAGTTAAGCCACTTTCTAATAATTTATGCAATAAGAAATTTTGTCAGATTTCCTACTGCCTAGCATTTATTTAACACAAATGGTTAAGGTTAGTATACGAAGAAATAAGACTACAAAGTAATGTACGTCAGCTCGGGTGGCTTAGAGATAGCGTGCTAGCTTCACAATCCTAAGGTTGCGGGTTCGACCCCGGCTGGTGTCGATAGATTTTCTGGATGCGAAAATCGTAGGTCATGTAATATGATTATGTGGCATGTGAAAGTACCTTTGAGTACCTATTAGCTTTGGTACTCTCTGCAATCAATCAAGGCAATAAATATTTAGAATCCGACGAGAGTTTGAATTAAAAATTAATTCAAGCATCCCTATTTGGTAGCAATGGTGCCACCAAGAAATAGCTCTCACTTTTGGGGTCTTGCCGTGTCTGCAAAGATTAAGTTGCTAAAATGCAGCCCCATTGAAAAAAAATAATGCACTGTTTAAATCAAGGGAGTTTGATATTCTTTTTTTTTGTACATTATTCTGTTAAACTATAAACGATATGTACTTGTAAATGGCATGAATCGACTAGAAACTGTATGCGACCTCATTGAATTTAAAACAATTTGTAGGTCAATTTTACCAATTTGAACTTTTTACCCTTGTTTTATATTGTAAAGGTTTTAGCTAAACACAAATTATTTTTTATTACAGAAATGTTAAAGTTTTTAAAGCTTTGGATTTGTTTTCTTTTGACTTTAAGACACTCTAGAGTGCCCGAGTGAGTTGAAAAAGCATTGACTTTTACGGAAAAATTTATTACAACCCCAGCGGAAGTTTCCGTAATGACGAGCAGTTTTCCAAACATCTACAGCAATATATCTCTCGTTTAGATTTCTCAAATGGGCCTTACTGTGTCATTTATCCAACTTAAGGATGAAATAGGAAGCGATTTATTTTTATAAAACATGACAGGGATACAAATAAAGAAATATAAGCTTTCAGAAAAAAGAGCAATAAGTTTAAATATAGACATTTATACTGTTTTTGTTCATTATTTATATCAGTCAATAATATGACAACTTTCTATTTTATACCACTTAAAAATAACCCACAATATATCTCATGATGAGGCTTGATTGTTAAATTAAACGATTTAATTAACAGCTTCTGTATGCAAAAAATATAGGTTCTTTTGGAAAGTAGGCAAATAAGTTGTGTCTTTATTCAATTATTTTTGTAAGCCACGTTAAACTAGTTACATTTTCAACCTCATGGCTGATGAACTCGAGATTTGGGGTCCTGATTCATCAAGAAATCGAATTAATGGAAATTAATGGCGCTTTACTCTTTAAATTTAACTAAGAGTAACGTTTAAGTGTATTGAGTTACTAGTCTCACACGAGGTAATCTTGAAGTCCTCATTAGACTTAATGTTTGGATATGACGGTTAAAAAACTGCACCTCTTTTCCCTTTTTTCTTATATTTTCCTTTCTAATTCTATAATAAGAGGCCAATTGCTTTCATACATACCCGAGTTAAGTGCTGCCATGATTACGAGCTTCATAACTAAGAAAGTCTAATTAAGAAGTATATATATAGTTCCAACCATTCTTACAGAATAAAGTAGACCAGAAATTCTTAAACTTTCGATCGCCGCGGTTACCCTTTATGTATCAGCCTGACATCGTGGACCCCCAAGATTTTATCGCCCCCCTCCCTGATTCCCAACACATGGCTGAGTGATTTAAAGGTTCAGAAATAATTCTAAGACTGTCACAGAGTTACTTATCTTTACGCATGAGTTTCGATTATTTCTGCACAGTTACATTACGTTGTAGTAATGTCTATACAGTTGCAAACAATTAAAACAATATTCTTGACCAAAATACATCTGGTAGAGTTTTTTCATTGGGGACAATTTAGTGATCGAGAATAGAATGGACCCAACTTTTAATTTTTCCACTAAGGCTTCCATCTTAATATTTAATGAGAGACCTTCAGGGACCCCTAGGAAGGCTCTTAGGTTCCCCAGGTGCAGAGTTTGAGAAACGATGAAGTAGACTATTTTACGATATATCCAACAGATTTTAAGGTATCCGACTACTAGCGACAACTTTTATTTAAAAAAATGAAGATATGGGGATTTGTTTGTTGCTTTAAGATTTTTTTAGTACATTTTAAGAAAACTATGCTAAAATTAAGAAGAGAAAAAGAAATTACTATTACTAAAATGAAGAAATATGGGTAAAAATTTACAAAAAAATAACATAAACACGACCCATTCTGGAATAAAAGTTTATAAACAAATTTTCAATTATGATGGGTTGCTACGTTATTCATTTTTGAAATGATCTTCAAGATAAGAGATATTTTAATTTTTACAAAAGCTAGAGCAATCTATTTTAGTTATTATATGAAATTGCTTTAAAAAACAGTGGTTATATTAACATAAAGGACTGTAAATTTTGTAATAAAACAGTGATTAATAAATCTGATGGTTAAAACACTTTTACTATTACACAGAACATACACAAAAAATTTCAGTTAATTATTTTCAAAACTTTTTTAGTAATCGCTGGTCCCGTTTGAGCATCTTAAAAAAACCACATTTCGAGTAAAACGCGTTTTAAAGTATGACATATCTTGCTTAAGGTAATGGCATCTGCTTTTAATAAAACACTTGTAGTTTTTGTTCTAGTGAACAGAAAATAATAAACTCGGTATTTTTATTAAGCTAATAAAATGGCCTATAAAATTAAATCATAAATGATATTTCAATGTTTGTCAAAATTCACAATTTTAGAGTAGTCAGATATCTTAAGGTTCTTATCGCAAAGCGTAGAAGTAAGGAGAAAGACGCAAAAGAACTCAAAAATAAACTTCGACACTTGTCCATGGTTCAAAATAACAAAATTTTAAAATTTAAAAACAAGTTAAAATAAATTAGAAGCAACATTTGTTACTAACACTGGTCAGTATTGAATCAAAACTACTCTATAGTGAGCAAGCAACGGTTCAAATTTTAAGTTAAAATCATATTACTGAGGGAGGGAGTGTCTATTAACGTCGCACTTTACTGCAACAAGAGATCTATTGGCGACGGAACTCTAAATTTTTTAACCACGGTCAAGTGGCCAGGGCGAAACCTCTTTAAACATCCTCATGCCAACAGGGGAGCTTTTGGTCTCTACAGATTAACATTCATCAATTTATTTACATGGTGGGTCTTCAGTGGCACCAGGACTCGAACTTATGACACGCCAGCCATGAGGTCGTCATCATGAGGTTACAACGACCAGATCAGATGACAAGGGTAGTTTTTTGAGCCGATAATCTTTTCCTCCCCTCTACATAAAGTAACTAAATCTCATTAATTCCAATTACTTTAAATGTTAACCGTTCTGAACAATGATCTTCTTTAGAATTAGATCTCACCGAATCAAGAAAATTTGAGCAATTCTAACCATAGGCCATTTAAATCTAAATTGGGCAAAATGGAATATAGTGATAAGAAACAATTACTTGGCTATGTTTCCAAGAAGCCAAAGGTTCTTAAGCTTACAATCGGCGCGGCCCCCTCTTTATGTATTAGCTCGACATCGCGGACCTCCAAGATTTTGAACATATATCTCCCCCACCCCCCGACTTAATACTCTTGATGAAAATACAAGTTCTAGTGGAGTTTTTTCATTGGAGACTTTTTAGCAATCTAGTCTAGTATGGCACATCTGTCAAATTTTCCACGAGGTCTCTCAGAGTCTGTAAAAAAGGTAAATCTCAACGTAACATCAGAAACTTCGCGGATCCCTTAGAGAGACGCTTCGGACCCTGAGGGGTCCACGAACCCCAGTGTAAGAACCATTGCTATAAAAAATTCAAAATTTATCCCATCCTTAATCCAGAAATTCGTTCATTGTCTTCCAGTTTTATTAATAAATTAAATAATTTAAAAAAGACCAAAAAATAAGGAAAATTTCCGAAAAAAAATACTTACAAAGACATTCAGTTTAATGAAAGAGCGTTGTATCTAACTGTAGCTCTATGGATAAATTTCGAATCTCATGATTCTTCGTAAATGAAAAGCTCAACAGTTCAGAATTTTAATAATCATTTAAATTAGAGTTATACGTTTGGAATGCATTGAAAATCTTATTTATACTTAGTTTCCTAACAAAGAAGTTCTAATGATGATTCATAAAAATATTATTTTTTATTATTTTAAGACTCTAATTTTTTGAAGTTTTATATCTGGGTTTTCAATTTAGTACATATTAATGTCTTACATCCTTTAATACTGTTAAAATAACTCATAGAAGCTTAGACGTAATTTCTCAAATTACTTGCAACATGATATTAACAACTGTATCAGTTAAATCACCTACATCTAATCTTTAAAGTTAAAATGTACATTTTTGAATTAGTTCCTCGGAATGAATATATTCATAAAAGCCAAATCATATGAAATGAAATTAATGTCATGTCGTCTTTGAGCTATTTACTTATGATGAAATGGCAATAATTAATTCCAAACTTCAAAGAACTATGAATTATTTTCACTACTTTCACATTAAATTATGCAATAAATACCTGCCTCAATTAACTATTAACAAGCATTCATCTGCAGTAACTTAAACACACCCATAACATTAAAAGGTTATGATGAAAGGCAACAATATTTATTATACAAGCTACATTTAATACGCTTGCCAGAATAGTAGAAAATTTGATATCTAGATAACATGTGGGAAACTATATACGTTATTTAAGTAAATATATTCAGCTGGTAGTTTCATAGTGTAAAATGCCAATTTAATTGCAATGCCATAACAATTTTACAGGTTCACAACACATAGAATGTTAAAAAATATACAATAAAGAGAAAAAGATTAAGTTATGCCAAGCTTACCATGCATTTTATACTTCCAAAAATATGTATTAACAAAATATGGGGCATTTAATTATAAGTTTGGTTTGAAAAATTTTAAAAAAAATTATCACATTAGTGAAAAATACAACGATCTTCTAATATAGTTATTCATTTCCTACTATTAGTTCACACTCTCTATATATTTATATATTTATCTTATTCAAATTTTCAATCATTAATAAAATGCCTTTTTAAACACTCAATTTAGCTGAAATTTTATATACACACTTATTTTGGATGACAATACAGTAATTTAATAATAATTAATAAAATTAATTAATTAAAACTAATTATTCAAATAATTACAAATACAACCACGTTGACATTATTTTTGGTGACTTGTGTCAAAATTTGAAAAGGTTTTTTCTCACATTTTAAAGCTCTCATTTGAGCTAAAATTTTCTATACACTATTATTTTGAGTAACAATACGATAATTTAATTATGAGTAATTAAAATTATTGACTGGAATTAATTTTTTAAAGAATTACAGATACAGCCTTGTTGGCTTTATTTTTAGCGACTTGTGTCAAAACTTTTATAAGATTTTTTTTTATACACGATTGGTTTGGATGACAATACGATACTTTAATGATAATTAATAAAAATTAATTCCCATATAATGTTGTGATTCTGTCATATGTATATACATATTTACATTAATTGTAAATATTTAATAAAAAGTAGCTAAAATATATTTTTTATATTACTTGTTTTAAATGCCAAAGAAATTACTTTTTCCTGCATGACATATTCACCATTCACGATAGTTGTAAATATTAAAATTAAATTTACAAAAATTAGCATAATTAAAACATTTTTAATCTGTACTTCATTATTTCAATAATATTCAGCATGTGTGTGATGGATGCCTTCTTACATCTATCGGTGTTTGGGAGTTAAAACAAAAATCAGCCATAATCAGAACGAATCTATTTTATTGTTCTATCCATCAATTCAAATGATCCAGGAAAGGAAATGCACTTTTACTTAAGTATCCTAGTAAAAGTGAGTAGATAGATTGAAGAGATATTTAATATTTAATTATGAATTGATTCACTTACTCTTAGAACGTTTTAGTAATACACGTTCTGATTAATCGTAATTCCGTTCTCAGCTATTCGACTTCCAGTCGATTTTAATCTAATCCAACTTGTTGACTAAATCATCTGTTAACAATCGTCAATTATACAACAATGGGTCAACTAGCTCCCAGCTACTTTCCGCTAATCGCTAATTTCTAACTCCTAACTACTAATCCCTCGTATCTAAAAGTTAATGCTTAAATATCATCCTTCATTTGCATACATCGTGTCTTTTTCTTCGGGAGAAAGTTTTCAATACAACAATATTTAAAAGAAATAGATTTTCCCAACAGGATTAATATGAGGCTCACTGATAGACCCGTTACAAGCATTCCTCAATATTAAATGGATTATTCTGTCTGTGAATTCTTATTTTTAAGCTTAACTTCAATTAATTACAAAATAGGCAAGCTCACTTTAATTTACCACGTGCCGAGAGCTATTTTAAGAGTCTGGTTGGTTCATCTAATTCATAGAAAAAGTTAAGATAAAAAAAACCACACGTAAGTAAAGAACAAGCCAGATTCGTAGAACATAAGTTTTAGCCTTATTGACAACAAGCGAATAAAAAACTTTTTTCATGGTTTCACTCGAGACAAAGTGGGTTGCCACACAACTGCAACGAAGCAATAGAAATAATTAAATTAAAAGAATACGTTGCGAAAGCGCGGGGCGAGAATTCACGAAACTGTCATTTAAATATTAAAGCGACCCTATAAAAAAGTAATTTCCTAAGCACCAGCAATTTTTTTTTCAAGACTGATAATTTTGATATGCGTTTTGCTTTAAGAGACAATAAATGACACTCAGGTTCAAAAATTTTCTAAAAGAAAGAAAATTAATTTGACTTGCGTGTGCAAGTTAACACGTTAATATAATTTCAATTAAAAAGAAAAATTTTAGAATGGCAATCACATTGTAACAATTACGTTCGTTGTCTTTGAGATTGGAAACGCTTTTTAGTTGAAATCTGATTAAATATTTCGTTTAGTACCTATAATTGAGTTATATTCTGCAATTTTTTTGTAAAACAACTCATTTTTACTCCTAATTCATACAATAATTATTATTTTATACCTTTTCTTTAAAATAGGCAAATTTAATTCCATAATAATCTCTTATTTAACAAAATAAAGCTTCCAAATATCATTTGGCCTATAAATTTTAAAAATTCCGTTTTATATTTTAGATATTTTTAATGGTGCTGTAAGGGAAAGAGATGTATTTTTAGAGCGCATGGGAAAGTGAAATCAAAGAAAAATATTTTTCAAATGTTTCATACGCAGATAGCCCTAACATAGCTTTTTAAATTTAATTTTTAAAATTATATCTTTAGAAGAGCTATCAGTGCGAGATTTATTTTTTTCAATTCCTACTATTAATTCACACTCTCCCTATATATATTTATTTATATATCTTGACAAATTTTCAATCGTTATAATAAAATACTTTTTAAACATCCACTCATGTTCAAATACAATTTTTAAACTTGTACTGGTGTTAATACATTTTTTTCATATATTAATTCATTAATTAAAGTTAATTAATAAATTATAATTCAAGAGATATATTTCAGTCGATATTATTCCTTTAGAGATCTTTTGTAAAACTTTTGATGAAGATTTAACGTAACCTCATTAAAATCATATGCTAGTTAAACGTCAGCATTCCTTCTACAATGGTTTTAAGATAAATTAGAACCTATTACATTCGACTTTTATTAAAAAATGTACCTACAAATTTAATGTGGTTAAAAAGTCTTTAATGTTAATTCAAAAGATGTTTTGCCACTTAATATTGTGATTCCGTCATATGTATATAATATTCATATTAATTGTAATTATTTAATAAAAAAGGAACTAAAATAAAAATTTTCTTTGTTGACCTAAGTAGGAATTGACTTTAAAAAATATTTTTACATTACTTGTTTACATTTCTTACGCAACAAACACTGGGCATATTAAAAACAAAAAGGCAGGGCCTTCTCTAGTTATTTTAAGATCTAAACAGTTCTACATTAAACATATTATTTTTCATTTGGATTAAATTACAGTCTATTTCCATTTGTTAACCATGAAAAACTAAATATAAAGAACGAGCATCAATAACCATACATTATCCTGCGGTCTATTGTTGCCAGAAACAAACATATGTCAACTTTGACATTTAAATAAACAATTTCGAACAAACTGATTCAAAAATATGATCACAAAATGAAGTACTCTGAGATGGGTAGATGATGGGATATTTATAAAATTGTCATCTCCGATCCACAAGACGAGATTAATGTTTTTGCTCTAAAGAAGACATCCAATCCTTGGACCAACAGAAAGTGTCTACACTTATGGCCAAAAGATACTGGGCGACTTCTAAAATGACAGTTCTTAGAGCTTTTATGAGAGAAACAGTGATAAATGGATGGTTGGAACGACGGATGCATTACGACTTGGAGTACGAGAATAGATTTTTTTGTTATTATTTTCTTCACCTTGCAACAAGTGTAACCTTTTCTTTTTTATTCCAGTGGCGCCAACTTGGCATGCAAGGATGATGGCTGAATGTATTCCATTATTTCCAGTTTGATAATGCTTTGATTTTTATGTCCGGAAGAGGGTATCTTTTTGAAGTTTAATGTATGTTGTGTATCTTTCTTGCTCTTTTTTCGTTAAGTGTGTGGTTTTGTTTTGTATAAAGATAAATGATAGTTTACGTAAGCATTCTTTGATAGATAAAGTATGGATATCATTGTGTTCAGAAATAAAGTTATGGCCTGCGGTTAAGTTTAGCAAACCATTTTAATGACATTTTTCATTCGTTCTTTGTTTCATACCATGCATGAATGTATTCTATCATTTATTGTTAGCAGAATCTGAATTTTGTTTTGCTGGCTGGTGGTAAAGTTAAATGGAAGAGAGTATTTTCATGCCCACAGCACTTCTGGGGGGTTCAACATTATTAATAAAAATAGCAAGATAGAAGCTATCTCAAACCTTACATATGCAGATATTTGCTGTATTTGTTTAAAATAATAATTTTGATCTTGATAAGTAGTGCATGACAGAGAAAATGCAACAATTTGAAAGTATGTAACGAGTAATAAATACTAAAAATTATGAATTAATATGACAGGATACTGAAGATAAATCAAATCTTACAAAAGGAATAAATATTTTTAACAAAAACTTTTGCTGATATGATGCTTAAAATTGTTTTAAGTTACTTTTTTTTGAAGTTTTAATTCGTCATACAGGAAAGAAACTTTTCTAATTTTTAGGACATTTTGTTATCTAATCTCTTCTTTTTCACTCAATTTAGAATTCAAGCAAAAAGGATTTATAGCTGTAAAACCAACTCACAAGTCTAATAACTGCTTTTTATTTGTTTATTTATTTTTATACTTATCTCTCATTTACAAAAATTTCCAATCCCATAATCATTTTCTCCAAATTAAGCAAACACTAAACATGAAGGTCGAGATTTTTAAAATTTATTTGCAAAAATTAAAATAATAAATAAATATTTTAATTTATTTACACTATTTTTCTAATGATCAGTATTTGTCAGAATTATATGGGCTGTTCAATAATCTAATCATAAATTTAAAAAAAGATAGCTGTTTTTTATGTATCGCAATTGCTTTTAATAAAAGCGATAATGCATTTTATCCTAATTGGCAATAAACATGTCTCAGGATCAGACTCAAATAAATTGATTTCTTTTACGTAAAAAGGAAATCCAAATTCTTCATAAGTCTAAACTTTCTTACAAACTTTTATCTTATCTAAAACATACTAAAATTCTTATGTTTATTTCGTTTCATAATAGATTCTTATTTAATAAAATGAAGCCTCCACCTATAATTTGGGACCTTTAATTTTTTAATTACACATTCCCTTTCATAGTTAAGAGATTTTTCCAGATGTAGAAGAAAGAGAGGAAGGGGGATTAGTATTATCGGATTGAATGGGAATTCGTAAGTTGAAAAATATTTTTTTTTCAAATTTTATGTAAGTAAAAACATTTTGTTAAAAATTGTTTTAAATTGATTTCTCATATTAAGTTTATATACTAAGAGCGAGTTTTACGTTTACATTTATAACGTTTCAAACACAATGGACATGAAAGAGAAAAAGTTTGGGTTTTCAGTAATTTTATTTTTAAGAATTAAACAATTCCATTTTACATTACTTTAGTTTGAAAAAAAAAATATTCCCTATATTCCTTTGTTAACCATGAATAACTCAACATAAAAAAGGGCATGAACAATGTTTATCTTACGTCTCATTGTCTCCAGAAACATATGTCAACTCTGACATTTAAATAAACAATTTCCAGCAAACTTATTCGAAGACCTGATCACAAAATAAAGCATTCTATGATGGGTAGATGATGGACGATTTATAAAATTGTCATCTCCGATCCACAGACGAGATTAATGTGTTTCGGCTCTAAAGAAGACATTCCATACTTAGATCTACAGAAAGTGTCTACACTCATAGCCTAAAGATAGTAGACGACTTTGAAATGACCATTCGTAGAACTTGTATGCGACAAACAGTGATGAATGGATAAGACGATCGAAGTATATATCTTGCAGAATAAAGAATGGATTTCTTTTTGCCGTTGTTATTTTTTTTCAATTTGCAACAAGTGAAATTGTTTCCTGTCAAGAGGTGCTAACTTTACATGCAAGGATGCCATTACTTCGAGTTTAACCCCTTAAGGGTATTCGACTACATGCGACAACTTTTTTTTTAAAAAAAAATGAAGATATGGGGAATTTTTTGTTGTTTTTAAACTTTTTTTTTATCACATTTTAAGAAAAATATGCTAAAATTAAGAAGAGAAAAAGAAATTATTATTACTACAATGGGAAAAATGGGTAAAAATTTACAAAAAATAACATAAACGCAGCCCATTCTGCATCTAAAGTTTATGAACAAATTTTCAATTTTTCAATTCAGATGTGTTGCTATGTTATTCATGTTTGAAATGACCTTCAGGGTAAGAGGTATTTTGCTTTTACAAAAGCTGGAGAACTTTATCTTAGTTATTATATGAAATTGCTTTAAAAAAATAGTGATTATATTCACATAAGGGACGGTAAATTTTGTAATAAAACATTGATTGAGAAATCTGAAAGTTAAAACATTTACAGAACATACACAAAAATTTCAACTAATTATTTTAAAAAGTGTTTTAGCAATCGCGGGAACCGTTTGAGTATTTTTTTTAAACACACATTTCGAGTAAAACGCTTTTTAAAGTATGGCATATCTTGCTTACAGTAATGGCATCTTCTTTTGCTAAAACACTTGTAGTTTTTGTTCAAGTGAACGGAAAATGATAAACTTGGTAATTTTATAAAACTAATAAGATGACCTAAAATAAAGTTATAAAACAAATTTTTGGCAAAATTCACAATTTTAAGATAGTCGGATACCTTTAACGGTTAATTTTTTGTCGAAAATGTTCCAAAAAAGGCACAATTTTTACTTTTTATAACTAAGCACAACATTTAATTGGAATGCGGAAATGGAAAATATTTTCCTTTTAAAATTTTCATACTATTTTTTTTTTATTTTATTAACGTGGAACGCAAAAACCCCTAAATGTTTGCTTTTTATTAGTACACTCTGCATGCCATGACGAATGTTTCACATATCTTAAAAGAATTTCTCTCATACTTACAAAAAGATTTCACGTTCGCATCTCTTTTTCAAACGGTTTTGGGTTTTGTGTGCGTGTATGCATGTATATATGCTCGCATAATCTGAAGCATGGTGTAATATTAAGTCTTATATTGCAATTGACAGAGATAATATCGGCATTTTTGGATTATCTTTCCATTTTCCTTTCTTCTCAAGCAATAAATTGCACATTGCCATGCCAGTCCCTGTTCTTTATGAAATGTTTTCAAGAATCTCAATTCCTGCCTTCATCTTAAAGAAAATTCCGGATGAGAAGTATTTCAGTATCATAGACAAACTGCATCTCTTAAACACACTACTACTAATAATTTCACTATAAGAATTAAAAATATGCACAAATCAAAGAAATAAATAAAGAAAAAAATATCAGTGTCCGTAAAAAGCGTATGGGCAAACTGGTTGTGGCTAGCTTTTAGTGGCCCGTACGGTGTATGGGCAAATTGGTTAAGAGGTTAAGAATGCTATGAGTTTTCGGTTCAGAAGAAGATATCTTTTTGCACTTTAATGTATACCTTTTATCTATTTTTTCTTTAATAACTACATGTATTTACTTTGTGGAGATAATGCATTTCTGCATGAGATTTTGTTAAATAAAATATAGAAATTTTCTCAATGGATCTGAAGGTACAGTTCGTAGTAAAGCTAAGAACAGCATACAAATGTAATTTTTTGTATTCCTCCTTTATTTCAAGTCACACTTAAGTATAATTTATCGTTTATTTTTAGCTGAATTGTAATATCATTTTATTACAATTTGTTTTAAAATAATGAGCGTTACTAAGTATTTTTGATTCAACACGGCTTAAAATAATTACATATTTTCTTTATTTAAAATGTCTTTTATATACAGATACAAGTGTGTATATGCATACACAGAGTGGCATAAAACTGAATGTTCTGAATGAGATTGGTAGTCCTTGATGATAGAATTCTTGCAGACAAACAAAAATTTGTAAATGATATCGGGCCGGAAGGTAATCCATAAGTCTGTACAGATTTTTTTTGCTCAATAAGCCACTAAAATCTTTTTTATAAGAATTTCATAGGAAGCCTTGATCAAAAGAAAAACCATCCTTTTTCGCAAGCCTCTTTGGAAATGCAAATCAACAGAATCATCTCCACCAATCAAGCATCAGAAAAGTTAAAGCTATACAGTCTTCACGTTTTGCGGTGCTCTTCATTCGTTTTCTATTTGTTGTCAGAGATGAAACAATTGTCGAATCATTAAAAGGTTGATATGCACTTATAATATGAATCCGCGAGCCGTAATGGTAGAAAGGGTGGTAGAGAAGTGATTTCCAAACATACCGATATCTTATCGAACGATAGTTAAACTAATTATGTGAAGAACATATGATTATAACATGAATGCGCAGAACTATTTGAGCACTACTTTTCACAACAAATAGATTAGTTACAGTGATTTCATTATCTGGCCTCCTAGATCTCCTGATTTCTCTTGCTTCGATTTTAATCTTCACGGAGAGCTGAAATATTTTTGTACAAGATGTCCATTCAGTACCCCTATGGCTTTGTCAGCAGAATTAACATTGCAGTTTCTAAACTCATGAAATAACCTGAATATTTGAACGCATACAAAGTGAAAAGAAAGGACCAATTGACTACAAAATATCTATCTCATCTATGCTTTTGAAAATTCAGGAAAGAAAATAAAAGATGTCAAGTTCAGCTAAATTGTGGATGCCTATTGCTAGTTGTAGAAGAGATTCTTGATCAAGCAATAAAAAACACGATTTCAATTGTTCTAGAGTTACCAGAGCCTTCAACTTTCACCCTACAACCGTTAAAGGAAGGATGGAAGCGCTGGGTTTTACCAGAAAATTGGATTTCCGAGTGCCATTTCAGTTTACTGCAGATCAACGTGACTGAGGAATCAGTACTTGTCTTTCTTTATCGCTTTATTGATAGAAACGAACCATTCTTAAATTGGATTACGATATGAGATTAATTTTTTGACATATTAGTAAAAGACAAAAAAAAATACATAAAAAAATTGCATGAAAAATATCACATGTATTTAATAGTCTAAGTCTTCTTTTTAAAACAGTTAATCCCAATAGGTTGTAATTATAATTTAATTTCTTCTTATTATTTTCCAAAATCTCATCCCATTCGAAAATGTTTTGTGTGGCCAGTTGCGTCTAAATTTAATGTAAAAATGAAACAAATCACTCAATACATCGATAATAAATAACATTTTTATAAAAAGGCATTCAATTTTACTTTTGTAATGGTAAAAATGCTGAAATTTTTTTATAGAAACTTAGTTGCATGTTTTTTTTTCTTCCGAATTGCAAATTACTTGTTTAATATTTAATGTTATGCATTAAATTCAATGGTTTCATTTCCAGGGATATTTTCTATTATGTTAAATTTTTTAAGCAACGTACAGCTCGACTGAACAAGACTGATAAAAATAAATGATACCTTCCCCTTTTTCCGGCATATTCCTAAAAAAATTATTAGATTTTAAAACATTTTTTCCCCACCTTGTAACTAACAGGAGATCATAAATCATTATTATGTCATGCACTTATGTGCTGCAATGACATAAAGGAAAATAAATCAACAACTCATAAATCACAGTATTAACGGCACACACTGTAATTTCTGTTCCAAATACAATGCTGATGCTTTAATGTAATCCAAACTTTCTTTAAATATATATTGTTACATTTATATCGGTAAAATTTGCTTTAAAAACTAAGAAGAATCTAAGGTTTAAAAAATATTGAAAATAAGTCTAAATATTTACAGGTGTTCCCTTATACAGTTTTTAAAAAAATAAAATTGTTTTAATAAACAACTTCATTTGTGTGCTAATAATTGGGTAAACTAATATTTTTTAGTTTGCATACACCGTGCTTCTCAAACTTTCAATATTTGAGACCTAATAGTCAATCATAATTTTCTTCGCGCCCCTCCCCCATACAATAACAATGTATTGAATTCAATTATAATATATTTTGACGCTCAAGTTACAATACGACTTCAACCTTTTATTGTCTACAGGTGTATATAAACGTCTCGCTCTGCCAGTGCGTTGATTGCCCCAGACGTATATATACGTCTTTCCGAAGTACGATCTTTTCTGTGCATTGCTATCCATAAAGTTATTCCGAAAGGTTTGGAATGCAACAAAAGAATCTTGACAGTGTTTGCGAAGAATTTACTTGTTCCAGAGGATTTGCTTAAATAAAATTATTCCAAAGGCGTTGGAATGCAATAAAAGGACTTTGATAGTGTTTACAACAGATTTACTTATTTCACAGAATTTATTTATATTTATTCATTTTCTACCCCCCCCCCCTTTTCCTAATACACCACATACTCTCGTTTACGTGTTAAACGGTGGCATTGTAGAACAAATCGAGTAATTTTCAATCAGCATTCAAAGGATTAATTATAAATCGTACAAATTATCAAGATAAGTGTTAACTTTTGAATATAATTTTATTTATGAAAAGATCATGGGGTCACTGGTAATTATTAAACTTGTTCTTAACTTAGTATTGTTAAATTAATTATAAAATTACGCAGTAGTGCATCATATCAGAGTAAATGCGTAGTTTATTTTTTATAATGTCAGAATATATTTTGTTTGTTTACTTTGAGTAAATTAATAATTTTTAAATGGTCTTTTATTTCGCACCCCCTCGCAGGTTTATCACGCCCCTTGGGGAAGCGACCCACAATTTGAGAAAAGCTGATATACACAGTACATACACACACAAACTATAAATGTTACTACTTGGCTACGTATACAGAATCATCGAATTTCTAAAGAATAATGAAATAAAATAAATCTTTCTGCTATGAGATTTAAATTAAATTTAAAGTCAAAGTCCGCACTTTCTCGTTATTTCATAGGTAGGACCATAAATCTTAAGAGAAATTTTTACCGGTAGTTCAAACCTTTTTCAATATAGAATTTAACGTTGGACACCTACAGCATCGTTGAAGAACGACATAAGTCAAAGATAATATTGATTTTATGATTTCGCGTGATAGAAAGCAAATGCATCTGTTTCTTATGGATTTTCACAGTAAAAGTTTCTAGCAAACAGCAACTGTGTTAAATTGTATTTTCGTACGATCCGAAAAGTATATATCTGCTATTGTTTTATGTCAAATTTGAAATATTCGCTGTAATGTAGGTCAAACACAAATACATCCAATATACTTTGAGTAATATAAAATAGATCACTTTATTTATTATTAATATTTCAAAACACCATTTTTTAAATTCCTATATTCAAAATCTCTTGCAAACTTTTCTTGACTCGTTTTATTTAAGAACTTTATAAAATCAACTGCATCTTTGATTATATTAAAAGTATTTGAATTTAGAAAACAGATTATATATTATTTAAATGATATCTAGAATTGAATTTTACCTAAATTTCTGGATAGAAATATAAAACTCATCTTATTGATGTGTGCCCATGTAAGAAAATTTAATAAGGATTATATAATTCTGTTTCTGTCTTAGTTTTCTTTTCTTTGTATAAAAAACATGAAAGCAAGTAAAATGTGATAATTAAATTTGGTTGACAGAAATGAAACTAAAGTATTAAATTTAAAGAAAAACTTTTTTTTTTCAGATAAATCTTATTTTTTCTAACCATTTCAGAAGCATCAAACAATATTCTAAAATTTTAATAATTTTTAATTCCAAAATGTAAAACTAAAAATTTGCATGATAAAAGTAATTCTAACTTGTTCAAAGATTTCCTATAAACTCTAATACTATATTTGCCCTCCATTTTTAAGAAAGAAAAAGTAAAAAGATTCACATACTAAATTGCTTAAATTTTCCATTATTTCTTTTTCAATTTTTCTTTTAAATCCATTGCTTAGTTTCTTCGTAATGCAATTCTAGAAGTAATCGGAGATTATAAAAAATGGTATTTAGAATAAATTTCCAAATTTTGACCATTAGTAAAAAAAAAGAAAAAAGAATTACGTATGAGTTACTGCATTACTCTTCTAACTTTCGTATCACACCACTTGAACGCTTCGAATTCCAATTCTATTTGTAAGTATAATACTTTTTTATTCCGCTCAACAAAACAGTGTTAGGATCAAGATTCGAACGCATGAGAATCCAATTTGAAAGATACTTAAAGGAAAATTACAATCATAGCCAACAGATTCCTATATATAGCCCCAAGAAATCTTATGAGACAAAGGACCGCACAGGGAGGTTGTGAATTCAATTCGAAGACTACGTGACAAAGGATGTACTGACCTGCTGCTCTTGCGTCTCTGCATGCCTCGTACATGTCCACCTTGATTTCGGCATTATCGTCTGCCATCGCCTCCCCCAACGTGACAAACCGTTCGATTGAGAGGTGCACTGCCTGACCACACCGGACGATGGCATTCAGTGTCTTGTCGCCTCTCAAAGGACGCTCCCGAGGGTTGTAGGACGACATCTAGAAAAGAAAAGATTTTGAATCAGTATTTTAAAAGATATTTTTAACATAAAACATTCTTTTCCTTTTTAACTCTCTCTCTCCATATAGTTAAATAAAAAGCAATAAAAATTTCGAATATCTAACATATATAAACAAGTAATATAAAAAAAAATTTAAGTCAATTCCTACTTAGATCAACAAACAAAAAACTTATTTTGGTTACTATTTTATTAAATAGTTACAATTAATATAATATGTATACATATGACAGAATCACAACATTAAGTGTCAATTAATTTTTTTATCATCATTAAAGTATCGCAATGCCATCCAAAACAATCGTGTACATAAAATTTCAGTTCAACTGAATGCTTTGAAACGTGAAAAAAACATATTTTAAAGCTTTGACCTAAGTCGTAAAAATGAAGTCGACATGGTTGTATGTGTAATTCTTTAAATAATTAATTTCGGTCGATTAATTTTAATCAATTATAATTAAATTATAGTATTGTTATCCAAAACAATAGTGTATAGAAAATTTCAGCTCAAATGAGAGCTTTAAAATGTGAGAAAAAAACCTTTCAAGTTTTGACACATGTCGCCAAAATGGTCGCTATAGTCGCCAAAAATGATGCCAATGTTGCTGTATTTGTAATTCTTTGAAAAAATAGTTTTAATGATTTAGTTTTTATTAATTATAATTAAATTATACTGTATGTCATCCAAAATAATCATGTATATAAAATTTCAGTTCAATTGAATGTTTTAAAATGCATTTTATTAACGATTGAAAATTTGAACACAAGATAAATATATAGAGAGTGTGAACCAAAAGTAGGAATTGAAAAAGGAAGATATATCGAATCTAGTAATTATTTCAATTTCCCGAGACAGTTTATATCAAATGTCAAAAATAAGGCAAAAATTCGGGAAATATTTTTAATAGAGAACAGCTTTATACATTATTTATATTCATGTGTAAGGTCAGGAAATTGTAACCAAATATCTGATATATATCATCAAAAATAAAAAATATTCTGTGAATATGCAATATTTCAATTTTTTCAATACTGTGCTAAAAATTAATTTAACTTTGCAGTTTTGGATATTCTACATTGAATGTACTATCATCCGTGAAGTACTGAATGAATTATAATATTGAATGAGAGTATTGAATGAACTATCTTTAGACTAATTGAAGCTGGAGACAATTCACATTGTTGTTGACCCTTACGCTGCGTATTTATCTTATCAAAGTAGGTTCAAAAATTGCGTATGTTTTAACACCCTTGAAAAAGCGTCACTTGTCGGTAACGGAATCTTTGAACTCAATTTTTACCCACTTTAAAAGGTCAGATGAATTTGAAATTTTGCTCACTTTTCAGGATCTATTACCATACAATAATTTTATTCCATTGTTCTGATTAGGATCATCAGGATTAACGATTTCTCATTTTCATATCCCATCCCGCATCTGGCGACTAACTTCAGATCCCATTTACAGATTTGGCAACTGATTCAAGATTTGGGGAATCCAAAAGATTAAGTTACAACTCAGTTCGATTATTTATAAAAGGATGTTTTTTAGTTTTTTTAAACTGTAATTTATTTTATTATGTATTTCAAATCTACATATTAAATTTACATTTTAGAGTTAAAAATATACAAAAAAAAAACTGTATAAAAGAATTTTTATTTTAAAATGTAGAATTAGATCATAAAAATATATGAACAAATAAAAACATAAACAGGAACGAGCACAGTAAGTAGTCGAAAAAATGCATATCCGTGGAAACTGCGGGATGCTTAGCGAGAGGGTTGACAGCATAAACGAAGCAAAGTTGTGCTGTAAAGAACTAATTAAGTTAATTAATCTCTAAAAAATAACTTTCTCATAATAGGAATCCAACTTTTTGACAGAATTAAACAGAAAATACTTTATACAACAAGTATTCGAGAGAATTTTCACGTAAACACTAGCTTCAAAAATATTCAGGAAAGACTATTAAGGGATACCCATTATTTAGAACAAACAATTAACTTTTATTTCAGTCTTCATTTTTCAAGTAACATAAAATTGCCTTTTCTAATAAATGTCGCTGTTGTAAAAATAAAACACAGCTTGTTTATATTTCATTTTCGAACACCGCATGATGAATGTGTTTGAGGAACAATATTTAAAAGGCTCCAGAATACTGAAAAGTGAGAATCTTATATTTTTTAAAAATATTTCCTAAAGAATTGGGGATAATTTGATAAAGTTTCGCATTTAATGATTTCAAATCCTAAAAAATGAAAATATCTGAACGTTTCGGTGCGTTATAATCACCTTTACGGAACAATTCTTGATGATTTCTAATTTTTAATGACGTTTTAAGTTTCTATTTTTCCCATTTTTAGAATTTTGAAATTAATTATTAAAAATTTTTAATCTCCCATATCTGAGAGAGTGAGTGAATATTTATGTCGCACTATTCATCTTACTCGAGGGCTTTTGGCGACGGACCTCGTAATTTTGAACCATGGTCAAGTGACAAGGACAC
Organism: Trichonephila clavata; assembly: GCA_019973975.1. Lineage (NCBI taxonomy): Eukaryota > Metazoa > Arthropoda > Arachnida > Araneae > Nephilidae > Trichonephila > Trichonephila clavata. The sequence continues at coordinate 57,424 of BMAO01013832.1, forward strand.
CACCTGAGCTGGCACCCCTCTCCTAACTACCACACCACACCATCGCGAGGACAATTAAGCTCTCGACAGATTATGCGTGCATAATCCCCTACACGGTGGATCTTCAGGGGTACTAGGGTCAAACTCACCACTAAGCTACCGTAGACCTCCCATATCTGAATAACCTACATAAATAAAAGTTTATTTTAAATTCAAAATATTTGTCCCTATAATGATATAAAACATTTACTGAAGAAAAAAAAAGAAACTCTATAATCAGAAACTTATTTTTTGGAAGTTTATTAACTATGTTAAGTGCGTAAATTATTCAAGTAATAACGCAATTTAGTTAGGTAGTTTTAAAATACTATTCTTAAAGGACTATTTACTAGACATTTTTGCGGGAATAAATACTACATTTATACCTCATTTCCTTCATTATTTACTTTCCTTCGTAACGACATTCACAGGCAAAAGAGAGAGAAATGAGCTATATACAAATTATCAACATAGCGATAGGTAAAACAATACTGCAAGCGCTTTACTTTTGAAAGATATTGTTTCAGTACTTCTTAGCCTTTAAATAATAGATAGCGCGATAGGTTGGTGTAATAAATAAAGTATATATGTAGAAACATACAATGATATTTTATTTAAAACAAAGGAAAAATGAGCATTGATCTTATGAGTGCTTTTTCCTTTTGATACAATTACCACAACACCATAATTCTGCTCATTGTACAAAATATTTTCTGTAAACCTCTTGTGCTACAGCTTTAACAGAATATTGGATCAAAATTTGCATTCAGATAAATGTTTTAGCTTCAAGCTTGTCGTGCCCCAGTCCTATCTTGGACTGGGTTCACATTGCCCGGCGCGTCTCTAGGTGTGGAAGGAAACATATTATCACCAACGAACGCCATAATTACAAATATTTATTAACAACACACAAATAACAACTACAAGTTAAAACTACAAGTAGAAACCCTGGAGTGATTATCTAATCCTGATACTCAAATCTGACATTCAATTCTAACCTTTAAATCTAATATTCCCTACTAAGTAATCTCAGCTATCAGAATTGACAAAGGAGACGAACCCTTACTAACGTCAGGTCGGTACTAAATCTAATCTCTTTGATTCCTTCAATGATTAATAATATCAAATACTATCCAATACTCGCTAAGCTCGCTGAAGAGATCCGTAGATGATACTTACATTTAATTTGGCAATTCCTTCTCCTACTCTTTCTTACTAAATCTAGACTTTATATAGTCGAACTCATTAGCATATCACTATCTCGTGTTTTTCCCGAGGAGGCTGTGAAATAGAATAATTGCGGGCCCCAAAATTACCCAAGAGGATTAATGGAAGATTGACGCGGATAGACCCGTCACAAGCTTATAATTAATGCATAGTTATAAATATGTTTAAGTGTTTCTTTTTGGAGGAACTTTAGGCCTAGATAGTAATTTAAAAATGGTTTGTGTGATGTATTAAAACTAAACACATTTTAGGTTTAACAAATTATTTTAAAATGATGCAGGAAAATTTATACACCAATAATATTTGTGCGCATTACGGTTCTAGTGTTAACAGTTTCGTACCTAGAAAATTTTCATTCCTTCAATAGTAAGCGAAGAAGTTTTTAAGCATTTCCCAAAAGAGCGTGATATTTATTCTTTCTCAAATATCTATGTTTTCTTATTCGACATTTTCAAGTAATATCATATCAAGTATGTTTTTTTTATATAAAAAAGTTGTAAATAAAAAAAGCAAATTATATACGCTTAAAATATTTCTTATAAATGCCTAAGACTTTCTTTAAATAAATTTCCATCTTAAAATTAACACTAAAAAAAATAAAAATATGAGATAAAATGCATTAAAAATTGGCTTTTAAAAAGATGTTTTTTAACTGAAGTTTTTATCTCAATTTAATATAATTTCATATTTATGATATAATTTTAGTATTTTTGTATTTATGTTAAAGCTTGAAATTTAAGTGGATTGTATATTATATTATATTGTATATTATAAAGAAAACACAATATAGCTCTTACAATCTATCAGAGTCAAATTCCAATGTATTTTCTAATACTATAACAAGTCAAGCGAATTGAAATTACTCATGTAAAATAAATATTTAAATAAATGTTTGAAAACTAATGTATACTATATTTGATAAAGCTGTAAGAAATATATGAATAAAAATAATCAAATCTATTAGCTATCTAATTTATTACATATGATATTCACTCTTTAGACATAAAAGAACTTCAAAAATATGCATTTCTCTCCTTTTTATTAATAACAAAAGTAGAGCTCAAATGTATCAAATTTTTCGTGAGATGTAAATTGAATCATTTTTTATCAGAATATCCAATCCTTTAATTGTAATCAAACCAGTACTGATGTAAAGAATAAAATATTCCGCCAATACTTAGTTTGTAAATTATCAAAGAAATTTTAGAATAGAAAAAAATAATGAAGTATTTAATAGCTTTAAGAAAAATATTCTTTTAAGATCACATGTAAATAAAAAAACCTATTAATTTGACAAACACTATTCTAACTTCATTAGCATTTAACCTACCTACTTCCTTTTTTCAATTTCTACTATTAGTTCACTCTCTCCCTATATATATATATATATATATATATACATTACAAAAATATACAAAAAATAGTTATATACCTAAGATAACTATAGTCATGATAGAATAGATTTAGCCACAGAAATACTAGAGCAAACTCCTGGTCTTAATATATATATATATATATATATATATCGTTAATATTAATCATTATTATTTAATAAATAATATTAATCGTTATATATTAATTGTTAGTAAAATACTTTCTATTCATCCATTCAAGTTCAAACACATTTTTTAAACTTGTAGTGGATGACACTTGATCTTTATATAGTTTTTTCATATATTAATTCATTAATTAAATTAAAAAATGAATAAATAGAAATAAACAAAAATATCAGCCCAAACCATGTACTGATAGGAAAACCGTTCGTTGTGTCCCTGTAGCACAATGGATAGCACTTTAGATGGCCTAATTTCTGAAAATGTGATTTCTTCTTTACTCTGTACTATTTTATTAAAATAATTAATTTTAATTTATGAACAAATAGTAACAAAGAAATAAATAGTTTAACACTCTATATAGAAAGGAAAATGGAAAGCCGCTTTCTATTATGTCACTTAATATTGTGATTCTGCCATATGTATATACATATTTATACTAATTATTACTATGTAACAGGTCTAGCCGCGTTTTTCCTGATAATCCTCTAGGAGAAATACTTTCTTTAAATATTATTTAATTGAAAACTTCCTCCTGAGAAGAAGACGCGATATACGTAAATTATGTCGTGTATATCAGCCTTCGGGTTCGAGACAGAGAGAGGCTAGAAGCTAAAGGATAGCAGTGAGGATTAACGTAAGATAATGGAAAGCCAGACGAAAGTGTGAAGTAAATTATCTGCTTAATATTTATAATTGACGATTGGTCAATTTGATATTTAACTCAGATTAGTGTTGGCTTAAAGTAAGTTATTAAATTTATACTAAATTAGCTTATATCGTCTGAGCTCTTGCGCCCTTAAAATAGTTTACGGTGCAATTACTAATCTTGGTTGTTCCTGTTTGTAAGGTTGTTGAAACTTGTAAATAAATTGTGTTGTTTTGATTACGGCTACTCTTCCTTCCAACTCTCGTACACTGAGGGTTGGGGAAACCCAACCCCACCATTAAAACTATTTAATAAAAAGTAACTAAATTAAATTTTCTCAACCGATGAAGGAATTTATTTAATTTTTTTTTACTTGTTAGTAATACTATGTATAAAAATTGCTTTCTCGAGTTTATTTCTTCTTAACAAAATGGCATTATCGAGTTTATCTTTGTTGTAATCTCTATTTATTTTGAATATCAAAATGATAGCAAGAAAGTGCACAACCAATATTTAATATCCCGAAAATGATCCTAATTGAATTTCTTCCCGTAAATGTTTGTTGGTAGTACGGAAAATCCAATAAAAACGAGCTTCAAAACAGAAGGAGAAAAACACCTTTTCTTTTAGAGCTCCGCTTGACGTCAGAGCCCGCAAAATAATCATTCCCGCCCCACCGCGTTGCGTGCTTAATCTTTCTTATCTAAGAGCTGCAATTTGGATCCAATTTTGTTGAAGTAAATGGCTGAAAAATACAGAGTTTTGAGGGAGCTACTTTTCGATTTTTATATTTCTTGATAACAATGTGGAAGTATTGAATAAATTCTCTCAGTGCACATAAATAGCGCTAAACAAATCGCCGGTAATTAAATTTTGGTCATTAGTGTGGGTGGTTCCAGTTTTGAAAAATGTGTGTCGCTTGGGAAAGACAGACATTTTAACCTGTTTGAGGATACGAGTTGGTTCTTATCACCGTCTTCTAATTAGTGTGGCTATGGTTGTAGTGTTAGGATATATATTTTATTTTAAAATGAGCAAAAAATTGGCTAGACGGTTTCAAAATATTGCTCAGATTTATTTTGCACCATAAAGAACCATAAGATAAAAGTTTTGCATTAAATAATCTAATGTCGTAAGGTATTTGTTTATTTTAATTATTTGTTTATTATTATTTATGTAAAAATTTTTTTAATCATTATTTTCAGTGCTGAAATTAAGGGCACCAGGACATGCTCGAAAGAGTAAAATGCCAAAATTAAGACTCTATTTATGAGGCATATATCTTAAAAAATTTCCAATAGAGCTTAGATTTTTTTATCCTAATAAAGATGTTTTGATCACTTTGTGGAAATACAAAAACAATTTTTTAGTTAAAAAAATTTTTTTTGTTTAAATTAAGTTGAACATAATTTTTGAGAACTGATAATACATGTTTATATTTAGGTACCGTTTCTTAAGAAAGTATCTCTTAAAAATGTAAAATATTTTTGCACATACATAAAACAATACACAAAATATAGTGAACCTATTTCTCAGTAATATATTTTAAGATAGTTTTTTTGAAAAAATTGCAAAACTTAGTAATTTTGAAATTTTTTATTTTTCCTTCGTTTGTACATAAAACAATTTTTTTAAAACACTATGTACTACGTCGACTAAAAAAATAGGTTCACTATATGCACAGGTATCCTGTATAGAAGTGTAAAAAATTTGGAACCAAATAGTGCAATAGTTTCTCTTTAAAGTGTACCTAAAATGCAAGAAATTATGCTTTGGGGGAAAAAAATGAAAAACTAAATATTTATATACGTTTGTTTACATTTCTGTCAATTACTTTTTCAAATTTTAAGGTTATTTTATCAACGAACATATAAGTGTTATACATTTTTAGATTCAGAAACTTTGCACTATTTTTTAATACTAAAATTGAAAAATTGGTTTTTTGAATGTTTATGATGTTCTGGTTCCCTTAATTCAATGATTCCCAAAGTGGTCTATATAGACGCCCAGGGGTCTACGTCAGTCAAAAATTAATTTGGGGGTCCATGAGGTGTAAGTGGGGGTCTATGATAGTGGCTCTCATTAAATTAGATCATGACTTTAATTTTAAAAGAAAATTTATAATCAAATGGATACCAAATTTTACCTATTTAACAGATTTATTAACTAAATTTTATGAGGTTAATTTGCATTTACAGGCGACAGCATAAATTTTACTAAAACAAGAGCCATTTCAGTTTTTCTTTCCTGAGTTAAGCTAAAGAAGTATAATACTCGAGGTCCCGAATTTTCTAAATTTGTCACAGACAATCTGTTAGAACGTTTTAACATACGGTCAACATTTAAATATCTTTTATTCAGAATTTTAAACCAGGTTTGAGAATGCTTTGACTATGGCAATACCACAATAGCAATGAATTCATATGGTCATATTGAAAAAAAAATGTCACATTACAATAAGCACTAACGAAGATCTTAAAGTTTAAAAACGGATGCCAGCAATTTTGGCTTTAAGAAGTCAAACCTGTTCTTTGTCCCGACTTATGGAATATCGTGAGGAAGTCTTTCATTGATTTTCCTAGTGTGAAGGAGTTTCATCGACATTGCCAATCTTGAAACAAAAATAAAGAAAGAAAGAAAGAAGAAAGGAAAAAAAAAAAACTGGACAGTACTATAACAGAGGAAATTGGAGGTTTAACCAGACAAGGTTGATACCAAATGTTGAAAGTTTGATATTGTAGTGCAAGAGATTCATCCCTCCCATTAAAATAATTTGTTTGTTGTTTAGTTTATTTAACAGTTTTATTTATTAATTAACTTTCAATTTACTTAATTAATATGTGACTTTGAAATTTTAAACACTATACTTCATTACAGTTCGAAATTTAATTCTTTTAAAGTAGGAGTAGTAGTACCAGCTGTCAAAAAGACATTTAAGTTGATAAATTTGCAAAAATTCAATACTAATTAAGCAGGGGTCTACCGCAAACCGAAAAACATGGCAAGGCGTCTATGATACAAAAAAGTTTGGGAACCTCTGCCTTAATTTAAAGACAGGGACGTTGAGTGAGTTTTATTAACCCGTCGAGGACCATGATCACATATATATGATCACTTAAGGGAGCACGATATCATATGTGAGATTGCTTTTTCCCTATTCTGAAGCCTGAGATCATACAAGTGTGATCAGAATTTGAAATTTATGGAATTAATGGAATTTGCAATGATTATTAACTATAAATTTCGGCGTATCTTATTGCAGCCATGATTTTATATGAATTTTTAAATGGAATTAGGCTTAGCAGGAAAACTCCTTTGGGTTTACGTCCTCCTCTAACGGGTTAACGTCACACAATTAAGCAGCACGAGGGCTATTGGCGACGGAATTCATAATTTTGAACCTCGGTCAAATGTCGACGACAACACTTGACCTAAACCCTCTTCTCAGAACTATCACATCACGTGAACTGGAGGACTTTGAACCCCGACAAACTTAACGTGCATTTACCCCTCTACTCGACGGATCTTCGGTGGCAATAGGGCTTGAACTCATGACACGCCAGCTACGAATTCGCTACCGTAACCACAAGGCTACCGTTGCCCTCAGAGTGAGTGAGGGAGTGAATATTAATGTCACACTGTTCAGCTACACGAGGGCTATTGGCGACGGACCGTGGTCAGGTGAAGCGGACGACACCTGAGCTGGCCCCCCTCTCCTAACTACAACACCACACCAACGGGAGGATATTTGAACTCTCGACAGATTTAACGTGCATCGCTACCCTACACGGCGGCACTTCAGTGGCACTGGGCTCGAACTCATGATACGCTAGCCATGATCCGATGCCTTGACCACTTGGCTACCGTGGCCACCCGTTGATCTCAGAGGCATAGAGAGAAATATATCAAGGAGGGATGGGAGCTACATACTTCAATTGATTTCTCAAAATTTATTTCAATTTTCATTGTTTATTTTCAAGGCAAAAATATGGTAAAGTAGAATACGTGATTCCGAGTATTAATTTTTTCTTAAAAGGAGGCATAAAAAAATTTATCCATATTTTTACTAAAATAAATATAAAAAAGAATCATATTTTAATATACCTACAAATTAATAGCCAAGTGTCATTTCTTCTAGCTGAGAAGATTCAAAATATCTTCGGCGTCAGCAGAAATATCACTATAGATATATAGCATAGCATGACAAATGCACTTATAAGTTAGATCTTGGTTCAGTTTGTTTTTCTGGTTTAAAAAATATAAGTGTATAGCAATCCTAACGGGGGGACACAACCTCCCATTCCCTCATTGCTATGTCCACAGGCTCTTTTGGCCCCTGTAACCTAATGGTCATGGTCACGAACTTGTTGCCGGTGTTGTTTCAAGGAGCGTCTTAAGGCATGGGCTAACTAGGCCCGGGTCTAGGGCCTCGGTCTCAGTCGGGGCCTTGTCTCGTTCTCGAATCTGTCTTAGAAAATTCACGATGATTCGAATTAATTTCAACGGTAAAATTTTATTTTCAGTTGTATCCTCTGAAAAACTGGGAATTTCGAACAATATGTCAACTGGCTACATGTGATGACCGATGTCCATGTATAGGCCTATCTCCAAACACCATCATTACTCATTCAGTCAAAAGGCGGCAGTCGGTCCAGCCGATTTGTGCAATTGTTATTCATGCACTTTTATTTGTTTCAGTTCATTGTTTATACAAGTCTTTGACAACTTATTCTGTGCTATATCTACTTTTAAGGGTCATAGGTGGAACCTACATTTGTGCAGGGGCCTAGAGCCTACTTTTGCTTAAGAGCAGAGGGCCTCAAGAAGCTTTAATACGCCCCTGGTTGTTTCTAACGAGTTTAAGATTCGAGTCCCAGTGTCATGAAAGATCCTTTGAGCAGAAGACTGATGCACTTTAACTTGTTCATTCTCAAAGTTGCCACCTAAGCGTGGTACGAACGTCTGAGAGTGAGATGTTATATACTTACCATTTAACTTAAATTTAAAATTATATGACGTAGGCTTCCATTAGAGATTGTGTATTTTAAAATGCATCGTTAATAAAAGATTAATCAATCAATCACCCGATCATTCATTTTGATAATATTTCATGGTTTAAACCATAATGTATAAATGTTTCATGATCTCCTATTTATTTTCGAAAAATTTTCAGCCTTATTTACCGAAAACAAATTTAGAATGTTTCTCTAAGGAGAAACATTCTAAACATTTTTCTCTATTAGAAAACAAACCTTAGGTGCCGCCGGCATATATATATCCGTCTTTAGCAACTGGTGCGTTCTATGCCTCAGACGGATATATCCGTCCTCTGGAAGTACGATTAATTTCTTTGCACTGCTATCAGTAAAACTATTTAGAAGGCTTTGAAATGCAATAAAATGACCTTGACAGTGTTTGCAAAGGTTCTAATTATTTAAGAGAAAAATTTGTTAATTTCTGCCTACACCCCCAATATACTACATACGAGCCACACCTATGTGAAAAACGGTGGCACTGGCAAACGAATCGCCTAACTTTTAATCGGTCTTTAAGGGGTTAAATAATAAAAATAATAATTGTTAAAATATACTGCATTAAACTCGATTTAAACGTAAAGATTAAAAATCTATAATTCAAAAAAAAAATCACTCGCATCTTTAAATTCTTTAATTTCATGAATAATGCTCTGTATATAAGTATCTCTTGCGAGAAAATTAATTATGCCTGGTTGGATGGTAAAATATATTTATTATGTAATTAAACTGTTATTTTTTTACACATTTATTAGCAAATCATATAATTTTTAACAGAAGTTGCCATTTATTTTGTTATAGTTTTATTTTATCCTTACAGGTTTCAGAAATTAGTGCTGAGTCCCAATGAGAAATAAAGACCGCCTTTTCAAAATTCCTGAAAAAATATTACATTAAATACGAAAGAAAAACACCCCCAAAATTAGGGAAAATATTTAATAAACTAAGAAAACTCATTTGTTAATTTGTTATGAATTCAGAGGAGAAATTTTTATCCTCAACATTTATATGATCTTGCAATCTAGAGCGTCATTATTTCCTGTTCATAAATATCCTTTAAATAAGGGATGAAAATTAAAAGAAAAATGATAACAAATTTCAACAAAAAAAAAGCGAATGAAAAGTCAAATTATGACAATTTTGTCTTTTTCCTTTGTTGTTCCAAACATCTGTTACAATTCTTAATCTTATTTTAATTGAGAAACGCTCCAGAAAGTTGTTCATCCAAAACTATCCACACCCTCTCTGAATGTCCTTCTTTCAGAAAGAATGGTGAGTTTAAATAAAAGGATTTTCTGACAAAGTTTTAATAAGGTTTAATGAAAGCATTCGTTAACGTTTTACTCACCGTATTAAAATTAATACGGCAATTACTTACCCCGAGACTATCTTTTTTGTTCATTTATCTGACTTGCTTATTAATGCGACCAGCTCCGTAATTTTTGTTTGTCCTTTTTTTTGACGGAAGAATTAAAGATGAGTTTGGTGGTGAGTAATTATAATTTGGTACATTGGAAAGAAGTTTGGAATAAATTGCTTACAGAAATCGTTGGTTCAATGAATACTGATCTTTGAAATAATTTTTATGCATTCCATTTTTTCGTTTCCAAGCGCGTTTAAAGTTTACCCAACCTTATTTTTTTAAATTCAAAAACTGGTTCTAAAACAGTTCTGTAATAAACTAATGCCCTCGAACATAAAAGTATTAAATAATCATAAAGTAATCAAAATTAATCAGCACCAATACATTTATGTATTTTTGTTGTAAAACATTCAATACATCTCTGGCGGTGATATCTATATAAGCAAGTAACAGCCTCCGGACTGAAGTGATCATTTTAGTTTAGCGGTAAGCTACGTGCTTACGGAACAGATGGTGCCGAGTTCTATCCTCATTGGTGACCCTCGATGAACTTTGAAAAAACGAAACCTTCACACAGCTTTCGTGGTGCCATCTACTCGCCACAAAAGCAATAAAAAAGCCGTCAGATCCACATGACGCAACAATCAAGTTGTCTGACACACTAGACGCAACACCAACAACTCACACGCTCGCGATAACAACTATATCGTTCGTTTGCCTAGCGACTCGTTGGTAGGGGAGTATGTGGCGGTGGTATCTATGTAAGCCAGTAACAGACTCCGGACTGAAGTTATCATTTTGGTCTAGCGGAGAGTTATGTGCTTACGGATCAGAAGAGGTGCCGAGTTCTATCCTCATGTCTTTTCTCTTTGAGGAATGTAAACAATTTAGTTAAGGTGACTGTGTGGGTGTGACTACTTTCAGAATCGTGATTTTACAAAAGAGTATCAATGAAGAATTTTTTTTTTGATATTTAGTGTTTCTTGAATTAGAGTATTCATATAAAATTATTTTAAGGATATCATTGCAAGAAAAAATATTTAAATGTAATTATTTGGCAAAAAATTAAGAAAAAATATGTCGTATATTCAAAACAATCTTCTTTTATATATGGAAATGCTTCTTTAATAGTACTTTGCGAATATAAAGCTAACACTTTTGTACAGAAAAAGCCTGAACTAGGATTTTTGAAACATCCTGGATATCCTAAAACTAGTGCCTAAACTTTTCGTAACAAATTGGGAATACATAAAAAGTGCCCAAAAAAAACTGTAACAAGGAGGAATATGGCTGTGCTGAGTTTGGGCCCTATTTTTGGGACACCCTGTATACTTTAGAAGTTATTTTAATTATATTTTTTAATATATCACAAATATATAATAGAATTTTTCAAAAATTCTAGTTCAGGCTCTACATAGAAGTCTTGGTTATATACGAGAAATTATCAGAAAAAAAGGTTACAAGCCTTAGCCTTTGAAAACTACATATTGTGTGAAGAACTTTCATTTCCCCAGACAGGAGAAAAATGGCGCTACTTCTCAATCAGCTGGTTTTCGGTAGTGAAAGTTCCCAGACGGTTCAGGAATATTGAAATCGCAAGAGCTTAAGAAAATGGTCTCGTTTGGAAGTGCGAGCCGTGATTCGATTTTTATGGGCAATGAATGTGTCTGCATCTGAGAGAGCGGAGCAGAATGAGCAGACAACATTTAGCGAAATGGTGTTGTTTTTTTGCAATCAGGCAGACAGGATGTCGAAAACCGCAATATGGTAGGGAGCTACCGGCCAAGTTCTTCAACGACAGAAATCAACACGGCACAAATTGAAGAAATGATTCAAAATGATCGACGGGTAATTCTGAGTAAAATCTCGTCAGAGCTGAGCTATGGTATCGTGCAGCACATCGCTTCTGGTGTGCTGCTATATTTCAAGACAGTGATGTGAAAACATTCCCCGAGACTTGGCTCAATGTGAACAGGTACCCGATTTCTACCAAGACGGGTTAAACAAGTTGGTTCTGCGTTCTGATAAATGCCTAAATAGACTTGGTGATTTTGTCGAAATGTGATAGGCACGTATGCCTCTTAATTCCCTTTTATATTTTCTATCTATTGTTAATAAATATTTCTTTACACGACTTGTAATCTTTTTTTCTGATCAACCCTCGTACATATACGTAAAACATTATTATTCAAAAAGTATTTTACATAAAAGGGGAATGTTGTGAAAATATGTTATTCTTTTTTCATTTTCTACCAAAAAATTGCATTGTAATAATCTTTTATTAAAATATTTTTAAAAACAATTTTATATATTTAGATATACTAATTCCGTTATACACTATATAACACTATAATCAAATTCATCTACATATAAATGAATATATTTTTCATTTATTAAAAATCGATTAATTTATTCGCTTTTTCAAAATTACAGTCCCGAGCTTAGTTAGTCACCTTATTTCAAATTGTTTTGTAACTTAATTTGTGATGTCATGCTTTGAGTAAATGTGATTATTATATGTAACATTTTTTTCTATCTGGTAACAAGGAAATTGACATATTATTCAATTTTTGTGTAAAGTGTTGATATATATATATATGTCGTGTTTTTCGAGGGAAGATCAAGCCATTTTCATTTAATCATCTTTATTCCATGAGATCATTTTGTAATCTGTTTGTAAGGGAGAGAGAGAGAGACGGACACGTGTTAACCATATGAATCGGCGGCCCCTCAAAAGCCATATGCACTTCAAGTACGCTTCTGATTCAAGAGGTATACTTGAGAATTTAAGTGTGACATATAGGTAATAAAAAGTAATGGTAGGAGCGGCGAAGATGTTTAAAAGCCATGTGTTATATTTTCCCGAACTAGGTAATAAATTTAATACTTGAAGATATAATGGGAAGATAAAAGTTGGAAGTGGACTAGCGATTTAGTTTTAGATCTAATTTAATTATCCTTATATATATACTAGCTGTACCCTGCCACGCGTTGCTGTGGCTCTGGTTAAATGGGGGGAAAAGAGCTGGTCCATCCAGCCAATTGTGAATCTTATATTGGGCATAATTTTCTTAATGGATAGTCTATAAAAAAGGCTAAAATAATATCCACAATATTAATTTCATATTGGTACGCTATTTGTTTTTGGCATGATTTTGAAATCACGCCAAATTGGTGTGTTGCGGCCAGTCTAATTAAAGGTACTTATGTATTATCGCAACCTATTGGTGACATTATAGGAAATGAAGCACATGATTGCGAATTCAGCGCATACAAAATTGGGATTGCCAAAGTGGAGAGTTATCTTGAACGCTGACGATTGTGCGATAATACATAAGTACCAAATTAAATTTAGCATTATATATAAAAGAATATCTAAAATACATATCCCAAGCATTAAAATAAATTGAAAAATTAAATACAACTCTAACGTTAACTGACATAAAAAGAACTAAATTATCGATGCAAAAGCATAATTTGTGAAAATATAAAGTACTTAAATATTATTGTTACCTATTGGCAATATCATATGAAACGAAGCACATGATTGCCAATTTAGGTGTATATCACATGCGAAATTGGGGTTGCCAAATTGGCGAGTTATTTAAACGCTGGTGATTGTTGCGATAGTACATAAGTACCCCAAAAATAATTACAATCTTACGAACCCCTGCTTCCTCAACAGGTATTCGAGCCATTTTGATATGTAATTACTACCAACATTGCTTTTACTTGTGTGTGTCCAGTATGATGACCTAAGTTCTATTTTCTGCAAGGCAATTTTGTGTACTGAGTCCGATTGACTACACTTAAAAAGGTTAAAATAAAAACATACAAAATTGCAAAACAGCTCTGAGTAAGCCCTGTATCAAAATTCCTTTGGGGGGGGGCAGTTTTCAGATATGAGCACCGTGTTAGTGAGACTGTAGTAACACAGATTGGGGCCACTGTAACTTGGGGGCCTTGTATCATTGGTATGGCTGATACAGCGGTAGCTATGTCCCTGACAAAAGCAAATGGAACCTATTGGTGACATTATATGAAATGAAGCACATGATTGCCAATTCAACTCATACAACACATAGGAGATCAGGGTTGCCTACTTGGAGAGTTATTTTAAACGTTGGTGATTGTTGCAATAATAAGCAAGTACCAAGCAAACCGTACTAACTTCCAAGTTTTCCGTTAACAAATTACTAATGGAAAGAAGTTACTAAGAAGGTTATAACAAATTTAAATTTTAAAAAGTCATCGAAAACAAAAGTATGGTTTAATATTTTGATGACTGAAATTATATATCAGGAAAACTAACCTGTATTTCAATAATAACATCAAATGAAATTTAAAATATTGTTTAAAATAGAGAAAAAAACTTACTAATTTAAAACCCCGTCAATTAATAAGTAATACCAAGCAAACCGTAATCAGTATTTTGTTAAAAAATAATTTATATCAGAAAACGTAGCCTGTATATTTCAATGACATAAAAAATTGTTTATCGCGCGTTAGCTATCGGAATGTTGCCAAAACTACAAAACAAAATTTGAGTGGTTGAAAGAATAATTTTTTAAAAAATGATTTATTCGAAAATTAATCCCAATTACGTATCAAAGAACAAAGAAATTGAAAAATATGACAACCAATAAACTTAAGTATAGTAAAAATATGTAATAATTCGGAAAAAAATATGTTTAAAGCTTAAATTTTCGCATTCAGAGCGAGTCGTGACATCGTATGACGTCATAACATCAAAAAATCACTTAAAAGTTAAATTTAAAAAAATTTAGATTGCATTTCGAAATAAAAAGTACATAAGAACCTGACCGGAGTCAAATGCAAGGTTGTGTCAAAATTTCAGATAAATCCATGCAGAACTTTTTGAGTTATGGAAGCGTACATAAACCAAAATAACATTTTTATATATATAGATAAAAGAAGAATCAATATGATTAAATCAATATAAATAGTTTCATATAAACACAAAATATATATTGTAAAATATATTCAATTGATTAAGGATTACTGGAGAGAAAGATAAAAAAAAGACTAAAATAATATCCACAATATTAATTTCATATTGGTACGCTATTTGTTTTTGGCATGATTTTGAAATCACGCCAAATTGGTGTGTTGCGGCCAGTCTAATTAAAGGTACGTATGTATTATCGCAACCTATTGGTGACATTATAAGAAATGAAGCACATGATTGCGAATTCAGCGCATACAAAATTGGGATTGCCAAAGTGGCGAGTTATTTGAACGCTGGTGATTGTTGCGATAGTACATAAGTAACCCAAAAATAATTACAACCTTACAAACCCCTGCTTCCTCAACAGGTATTCGAGCCATTTTGATATGTAATTACTACCAACACTGCTTTTGCTTGTGTCAAGTATGATGACCCAAGTTCTATTTTCTGCAAGGCAATTTTGTGTACTGAAGCCAATTGACACTTAGAAAGGTTAAAATAAAAACACACAAAATTGCAAAACAGCTCTGAGTAAGCCCTGTATCAAAATTCCTTTGCGGGGGAGGCAATTTTCAGATATGAGCACCGTGTTAGTGAGACTGTAGTAACACAGATTGGGGCCACTGTAACTTGGGGGCCTTGTATCATTGGTATGGCTGATACAGCGGTAGCTATGTCCCTGACAAAAGCAAATGGAACCTATTGGTGACATTATATGAAATGAAGCACATGATTGCCAATTCAACTCATACAACACATAGGAGATCAGGGTTGCCTACTTGGAGAGTTATTTTAAACGTTGGTGATTGTTGCAATAATAAGCAAGTACCAAGCAAACCGTACTAACTTCCAAGTTTTCCGTTAACAAATTACTAATGGAAAGAAGTTACTAAGAAGGTTATAACAAATTTAAATTTTAAAAAGTCATCGAAAACAAAAGTATGGTTTAATATTTTGATGACTGAAATTATATATCAGGAAAACTAACCTGTATTTCAATAATAACATCAAATGAAATTTAAAATATTGTTTAAAATAGAGAAAAAAACTTACTAATTTAAAACCCCGTCAATTAATAAGTAATACCAAGCAAACCGTAATCAGTATTTTGTTAAAAAATAATTTATATCAGAAAACGTAGCCTGTATATTTCAATGACATAAAAAATTGTTTATCGCGCGTTAGCTATCGGAATGTTGCCAAAACTACAAAACAAAATTTGAGTGGTTGAAAGAATAATTTTTTAAAAAATGATTTATTCGAAAATTAATCCCAATTACGTATCAAAGAACAAAGAAATTGAAAAATATGACAACCAATAAACTTAAGTATAGTAAAAATATGTAATAATTCGGAAAAAAATATGTTTAAAGCTTAAATTTTCGCATTCAGAGCGAGTCGTGACATCGTATGACGTCATAACATCAAAAAATCACTTAAAAGTTAAATTTAAAAAATTTAGATTGCATTTCGAAATAAAAAGTACATAAGAACCTGACCGGAGTCAAATGCAAGGTTGTGTCAAAATTTCAGATAAATCCATGCAGAACTTTTTGAGTTATGGAAGCGTACACAAACCAACATAACATTTATATATATATAGATGTGTGTTCAAAATTAAGGGAATTTCTCTGAAAGTATTGAAAATTTAAATTATTACATTCGAAAAAAGATTGAAATTCTCATTGTTTGATTACATGAATGTGATTTGTCAGTTTAGAGAAAAATATTTCAGAAACACAAGTGTCAATTTAAATTTTCTTTTTAATAGGAAAAAATAAGGCTTTAATTATTAATAGTAAGTTAATAAAGATAAGTAACGAAACATGTTTATTAATTCACTTTTCATAGTATTAGCGATTTTATAGTTCTATCTGTAAATTATCTTGTAATATTTCATAGCATAGGCATTTATACCTTATTCTCAAAACACTTTTTGTAAGTACAGTGAAATACTTTTAACGCAAAAACGCTTAAGACGAAATATTGATTAACACGAAATAATACAACGGTCCCGACAAACTACTATGCATTTCCATGCATATTTTTTCTCACGATATAAGAATCGCTTAACATGAAAAGAACCTTCTGGTATTGAACAAAATACGAAAAACAATAGCCCGAATGGGTTATCGTACTGTATTATCGGGAAAATTCGTTGCAGTTGATAATGATTCTATGTGTACAGTCCCAATTTTTTTTTATGGCAGACAAAGACATTTTGGAGTTATATCAAAGCTCAAAAAATTTCATTGATGCAGATTCCGACGACGAAAATGGAATGAATAATTCAGCTCCTTTTCTAAAGCCATCCAAAATGCGGAACATCAGGAAGAGTATGTTAAGTTATTTAGAAGCATATGCCCCCCCCCCAATAATGAAATGAATAACAAAATAGTCGATATCGAACACAATTTGCTGACAACTTGATGCTAAACAAGTAATATAAAAAAAATTTCGTCATTTCCTACTTAGGTCAACAAAGAAAAATTTTATTTTAGTTTATTTTATTACATAAATAGTTACTATTAATATAATTATGTATTTACATATGAAAGAATCACAATATTAAGTGATAAAATAGAAAGCGATTTTCCTCGCAATTTTCCCTTTTTCTTTCGATATATGGTGTTGGACTATTATTTTTGTTTTTTACTATTTATTAATTTTTTAATTTAATTAATGAATTAATTTTTAAAAATTTAATTAAAAAATTTTAATTTATCAAATGAATTAATTTTTAAACTGTATTAACATCAAGTGTCATCCACTACAAGTTTAAAACATGTATTTGAACTTGAATGGATGAATAGAAAGTATTTTATTAACGATTGAAAATTTGAGCAAGATATATATATAAGAAGAGAGTGATCTAATAGTGTAAATTGAAAAAGAAAAATGCAAGAAAAACGTCAGATTATTTTCCAAAAATTCAATAAATATTTTGTTTTTCAAAGAACTTAAAAATTTGCTATTAAATTTCATAAAGCACTTGTGAATGTTTTTGTTTCACTGATTTTTATTAAATACATGTATATTTACATATCTATGTAAATAAAATATACTCTAGTTAACTTAATTTATTGATTTTTTTTTTGCAATGTTCTTTAACACGAAAAATAGTTTAGTCCCCTCAGTTTCGTGTTAAAAGATTTTCCCTGTATGTTTATTTTTTATTACAATTAACGTGAATTACGCTTGATATTATTAAAATCAAATTTGATAATCTTAGGTGAAATCAAAATGTAACTGAGTAACAAATGCATGAGATATTGCTTCTCATGTGAGAAGTACTGTATCCTCCTTTTTTCTACATTCTTCTCTGCAACTATTCAACATACAAAATCAATTCTATGTTTCGAAGCGACTGCAATGTTATATAATACTATTCGAACTCCAAAGAATACAAATTTAAGAAAAAACAGACATTCATATAAATTCCAGGAGTCATGCGTTCTTCTTCCAAGTCAATAAAAAGTTCTCGCTGATTTATTCTTACTATTTTTTGCGTAATCCTCCTATGTCAGTGAAAAAAAAAGTCAAACTGACATCACAAGCTGCCGTGTCTGTCCACCCAATTTGGAAGACTGAAACACAGGCAGAAGTCGTCTGTAAAAAAAGGGGGCACAATCTCTACCCCCCTCTTTCCCTTTCCGAATCCTGACCGAACATTTCGGAAAAGAAAGTCTAAAGAATTTCTTCGACTTTTGTTGTTCGACTGTCGAGGACTGTCGAAAAATGTGAAATCTTTACCATCAAGGATAGTGTTTCGGTTTATTTGGTTCGTGATTGGGTGTGAGTTTCTTGGTAAGTAGATTCGAAGATATTTTTCAACCATTGTTTTCTAAAAAACATGTCATAACTTGCTGTGGAGGGTAAATATTATTTAATTCTTTTTTTTCTTTGTTTGAAATATGTAATTTAAGAAAATTGAATCATGTTAACGAATAAGTTTCCTAAAAAGCAATAAATTAATTACCAAGCTTCAAGATTACTAGTGCATTAAGAAAAAGTAATCATTTATATCAAGAAAATATGTTTCAAAGGTTGTATTCGTGTAATATTTTATAGTCATAAAATATTTGTTTTCAGATTGAAAATTATTTCAGTATTAATATTTCATTTTTATATAATTGAGCGCTATAAAGACCAATGTAACTTAAGTTTGAATCAATACAGTTTTTATCTAATCGTTCATAAAACACTTTTCATTCTTCTTCTACTAGAAAGCTACATTTATCAAATGGTGCTTCTAAATGTATAATTCTTCTTTTAAAAAGAATGTATGCTATGAATTAAATTATAAAAATCAGTGTTGTACTAATGAGATTCTCTGTACGTTTGTATAAAGTATAATACAAATCCTATATATTTGTTAAAAGAAACTACTATAAAGCTCTTTAAGATTTTTATGAGTTTTAAATTTCGACTATTACAAATGAGATAGATTTTAATTAGCTTTAAATTCAGTTGAGCTTTATACAAGTGCATTAGTTTAAATTCAAATGAAAAGGTGTTATCTCGGTGTTGGTACCTCCACTGACGTCTTAAAACTCTTTGAGGCCTTGGGCCCAGAAAAATCTTAAGATTTTTTTAAGGTCTGGGCTCTTATGCAAGTGTAGGCTCTACCTGAGATCTTTAAAAGTAGACAGTATATAATTGCATTGACAAATACTTGTTCAAACAATAATTTGAAACAAATAAGCGTGAACGACTCACTCTCAAAAATCTAGGCGCACAAACCGGATAGACCGATGGGTGCATTTCGACTAAATGAGTTGAATGATTGTTTATGGTATTAGGCTTAGACATGGACTAGGCTTCTACAATCTCACCACTTTTACCAGTTGACAAGCAGATTGAAAATCCTTGTTTTTCGGAGAATATATTAAGGAATAATATTTGACCACATTAAAATTATCTGGATCATCAAGACATAGTCGAGAACGCAACAAGACACCCACCGAGACCGAGGACTCGGGCCCAGTTCGCCCATGCTTTTAGACGTCCCTGGGTACCTCGTTCTTCCAATTCCAACTTTTACATCCTGCCATGTGGGGACATTTAATGGGCATCAGCTGTAACATAACATCTAAAGGGTTTGAACTGCAGTGAAAGTAAAGGGTTCAATACATGTATCGTAACCTGCCGTGTAGAGGGGTTAATGCACGTTAAGTCTGTCGAGGCTCAAAGTTCTAATGCTGGTGTGATGGAGAAATTTTGAAAGTGGAACTGTCAGTTCAGTTTTCATTTTCGTCGTTTTAAAATACGTTTATCAAAAATCAATTTTTTCTTTCAAATGGGGCTGCGGATTGGTAATTACCGTTGCAGACATAATGCATTCCCCGGAAGCTGTGATAAAATTTTAGTAATGCATCAAATAGGTGGTATACCAATCACCGCAAGTAATTTTGACCCCCAGTCAGTGCCATTTTAAGCTAATTCTGGGCCCTGAAGATCTATAGGCACCCTTGGCACTGGCGAATTGAAATTTATTACCAGAAAATTTTGTTAAGTCCAGTTTATCCAGACCTCTAGGCACCCGCCTCAATCGCCCAATGGATAAACCAGCGCTATCCCGCCCCCCCCCCAGTCTTCTCCCCAGAGAGAGGCACCTGCACTCTGACGCTGCGAAACTGTTCTAGGAATTAAATTTTAACGAGAGTACTCAAGCCAAACAGGCACTTTAGGGATCTTAAACAAGTCTCATAATCATATAACATAGATGGTGTCAATTTTTTTGCATCAGGAAAAACCACCGAGTTGGACCGGGGTAGGACCCGCACACTTGGGTGTGCAAGGTAAGCGCCTGACCAACTACGCCACACAGCCAACTCAAAAATCAATTAATATTGCGTATTTAACATCAATATATGCATATAGCTATAATTAAACATGGCATATAACAGTTACTAGAAGAAATGTATAAGAATATTATATAAATGTTATATATATAAAAGAAAAACAATAATATAAAAAAGTTGAAATAGTCTTTATTATTCAGAATATTGTTCATTAGTAAAGCATATTATGTAACGGAAAATTATACTCAATAATATAACAAAATAGAATAGAATCATTTCGCTAAATATTGATTCTTATCAGCTTCCGTTCATGCGAAGTTGTTGAAAAGTTCTTGGATATATTGAAATACAAAGTATGATCATAATTTAGAGGAAACCATAAAAATAAGGAAGGTGCTTCTAAAAGTGAATTTAATGCCCTTAAGAATTGAAAAGTGTAGAACATAACTAGAGTTTTAGAATTCATATTCACCTTTACTCGTTCTGTTCCACTGTGGAAGTTGAGCTACGTTTTGCGTGATAAGCAGTACTTTATCTGAAGCTCCTTCGTCCAATTTATAGTTTCAAACTTTTAAAACTATGAACGTTTCTTTCTTGAATCTATATTTTACGAACCGTTTTGTTGAAGGAAATTACATAAAGAAGGGTTTTTAGAAAATGCTATAAAACTCGATAAAGGTACTTGAGCAAAATGGGAAGAACCGCGTATTTCCTTTAAGTAGTCGGTCTTTAAATAAGATTGTTTGGGAAATAAATTATCTGGCAAAAAATTGGGGTCCTGCCTAAGGTAATCAGTTTAAAGAAATACTTTTACGTTTTCTTACCACGTAGCTTGTTTTGTTTGAATAAACAGAAGTTTTTTACTTAATAATATTTGATGTAAGTTTCCAAAGAGAAAAGAACAGTAAGGACTCCTGAAAAAGAGTTGTTTAGTTACATAAATCAAATATTCAGTACATACATTACCGTTAGATAATATATTGCCCTTAAGTTACCAATATATTACCGTGACTGATAAAAAAATATTTTTCTAAACATGGATGCATTTAACCTATGGTATTCGAACACGTTCGGAGTACTTTTTAACAAAATAGCATACTAAAAGATTATAAATGCTTTTTTAGGACTCAATGCCAATAAATATTACTATTTAACTATCAATACTTAAAATAAATTACATGAATTTTACAAAAATCATAATTATAAGTGAAATTTTAGCAATATTTTTGAAAAACTTCAAAGCAGTTAGAGAAAAAAGTAATAAACATATATTAGTAAAAGTATTACTAAAACAAATTAGATGCATTTATCAAGAAAATGTACTAAAATGTTAATGTTTACTAAAATTTGAAAATTTTAGAGCTGATTGAGTAAACATTATAAGAAATGTTACTTTCTTTATGAGCCCATTATTTAAATAAAATCCATAACTCAAAAAGTATTCATATAATAAGAAATATTTTAGAACATTCTCTAGAAATATCATAAATATCAGGTTCAAAAAGTGTTATAGCAATACATTCGTAATATTTTCAGTTATCAGACTCGCCATGATAGATTTTGAGCAATTTAAATGCCCACTTTTCGCAGGTCAAAAACCCATTTCCGGTTTTTCTAACTTTATAAAATTGATTGTAAGTTGGCCTCTAGGTAGCATAGAAACAAAACAAAGTATGTTTCGTAAAGTCAAAAGAAAGCTCTATTTAATAAAATGAAAAACAAAAATATCTGTCTTGACTGGATTTGTTCATTTTCAACGTGTTTCGATACCTTAAAAACAAATATATTTTCTTAAGAAAATAAACTTTTAGAGTTATTCAATATATGCTAAGCCATTACTTACTAAAATGACTGTTAATCATGTGTATTCCAAGGAAGGTAATTCTATGAAATAAGAATTTTTATTGTGATTTAAAAATAATTCTTATCCAATGTAATTTATTATTTATTTTGGTATTAAGTTACTATTTACTTAAATTATCATTTTCTTAACAAGATTTAATCAAAGAAATATATTGCAAGGAGTTTTCTTAAGGTTTACAATCAATTATTTATTTTTCTTTATGAAAAAGTTGTTTTAGAATTGTAACGGATTTATTCGCGTACCTTCTCTCTCACTAATCCTCTTGGCGAAATTCTATTAAATTAAATATTGTTCACAATTGAAAACTTCCCCCAAAGAAAAAGACGCGATATATGTAAATCATGTTGTATATTTAAGCATTAACTTTTAGGTTAGGAGAGAGAGAGGTTAGGGAGTTTGATGATAGAAGTTTGAGATTAACGTAAAGCAATTGAAAGTTAGACGAGGGAAACTCGTTGATTGATTAATTAATTAATATATAAATTTCGTAATCGACAAGTGATCAGTAAGATCTTAGAATTAGATTCAAATCGAATTGAAGTCGATTATTTGAGATAGGATTATTTCCAAACGTATAAGTGACTCTATTTATAATTAAATATTAAATATCTCATCTTCCCCGCTTTGGCTCCTATACTTTATTTTCGTGCATTTCCTTCCTTGGGTTTTGTTAGATTTATAAAAGGATAAATAAATAATATTTGTTTAAATTATGGCTGTTTTTCATTCTGACTCTGAATCACTAAGAGATTCTAGAATGAATCTTTTACAGAATATCGAATGCGAAGCGCATAAATTCTGAAGAAGTCATTATAAAATAAAGCTCACATCAATCACATGACCATGACTGTGACGACTAGGCTACCATATATAGCCTGTCATTTGAATAAAATATACAGTCATATATACTATTTTGGATATCTCACAGTTATAGAATTTCTGTACAATTATACATTTTTTGATTTACATAAATTTAGATGCGTATTGTATACATATATATGTCATTCAAATAAAGTAATAATTTTTCTTAATTTCTAGTTTAAGAAGGGTAGTTTTATCGGGTCTGTTGTCCATTGGATATGACAATACATTCTTAATTGCTTCCTGAATCGTGTTGTGATCAATGTATTTTAAATGAAATGTATATATATATATACCTATTTAAGAAAGTCTATAATGGAGTTAGAACATCTAACCATTAAAATCCTATGGGTGCCTCTTTGTTTGTAAGTAGAAAAGAAAATATTGGTTAGTTGCTAAGCCCTACCTCCTCCAAAAGCAGTCCTAAGCCTATTATGTGTATTGCTGCTGTAGCATCCATCGTAAATATTTTGGTATTTTTCCTCTCGAATACTTTTTGACAATGTACAGTAAGATTTTTATGCTAATACTTGCTATTACATTTTCCTCGTGCCGGATGGTGTGGCTTGGTACTTGACTTGTATTTGTATGACCAGGTTTGCTGATTCAACTTCAGCCCAAGTCGGTGGATTTTAATGATGCAAAAAATAGACAGCTTCCATGTCGTATGATTCTGCAGCATGTAAAAAACCCTAGAGTGTCTGTTTAACTCTAGGACTAGGTGGGATACTCTCGTTAAAATTAAATTCCTAGTACAGTTTCACAGCATCAGAGCTCAGCTGCTTCTCTCTGGGGAAGAAACAGGGCGTGAAAATTACATTGTGACAATAGGTATCCATTTATATATGCCACACCAAAAAGTGAAACTAGCTCCCAGGGAATGTACTAGGTCTGCAATGGTAATTACCAATCCGTAACCCCATTAGAAAGGGAACATTTTTGTTCATTGGTTGTTATATACGTCCTTGTGGTTTAAATTTCTGTTTGAATTAATGCTCTTCGTTTTTTTCTTATTTAAGATATATTCCATTTTTAAACTCCTGTGAGATATTTTAAGCTTAACATTAATTAAAAACAATAACTTTAAAATACGTAACCAAAATTTAGTTAAACGCATTTTACTTCACTTAAACAACCAATTCAATTATTTCATATTAAAACATGCTGGACGGAATCTCATCTTAGCATCCTTATTATGCAGCCATTTTCATTCTAATCTCCTACTATGGCTTCCCCCTGGTATCATATTCACTCAACAGAGTAGCAATATTTGCCGTCATTTGACAGGAGCAAAATAACCGTGAACTTTTGCCTACTTCAGAAAGGCTGTTATGGCTTCCAGAAAACGGTAACGACCCTGTATGCGGGGGTAATGATCTCATAGATATATAGCTCATCTTGACTTTTAGAAAAGTGTTCCGAAGACATCCGAAGTGTAAACTGAAATAGAAGATTAGATATGGGAATACTGCAACGGTTTATGGATCAAATGGCATGTCACACTCGTCAGCGGCAGTCAAAAATGGAACTGACTTTTAGAAAGTTGTCGATGTGAAGCCAGAAATGCATTTTGAATTTCCATCAACAGGGAACGTAAAGCGTTTGAAGCAGAATGGGGAAAATACTTCTTAGTAGCTCTGAGTTGTTGGTGACTGAGCTGTCAAGGAAAGATCTTTTAGAATGCTTAGTGAGATGTGACATTTTTTTAAATGTTCGAAAAGTACAGATCTTTCAAGTTTGTATTTATGCAGTTTAGAATTACTCAAAGGTTCAATATTATTAAGGTATCCGAATACTCTAAAATTGTGAATTTTGCCGAAAATTGACAATTTTTTTTATGATTTTATTTTATAGACCATCTTATTAGCTTTATAAACATACCAAGTTTATTATTTTCCGTTTTCTAGAACAAAAACTGCAAGTGTTTTAGTAAAAGCAGATGCCATTACTTTAAGAAAGATATACCACACTTTTTTTAAAACGCGTTTTACTCGAAATATATTTTTATGAAAATGCTCAAACAGGGCCAGAGATAGCTGAAAAGGTTTTGAAAATAATTAATTCAAATTTTTTGTGTATGTTCTGTATAGTAGTAGAAGAGTTTTAAAGTTCAGATTTATCAATCTTTGTTTTATTACAAAATTTACAGTCCCTTATGTTAATATAATCACTTTTTTTTAAAGCAATTTCATATAATAACTAAGATAAAGTTCTCCAGTTCCCATCAGAAACGAAAAATTTAAAATTTGTTTACAAACTTTGGGCACAGAATGGGCCGCCTTTACGTTATTTTTGTAAATGTTTACCCATTTTTTCCCATTTCAGTAATAATAATTTCTTTTTCTCTTCTTAATTTTAGCAGATTTTTCTTAAAATATACTAAACAAATCTAAAAGCAACAAAAAAATCCCGACATCTCCATTTTTTAAAAAAAGTTATCGTAAGTACTAACTTAATTTAATTCAAGTTCTGGAAGAATACAAGGAAATACAAATAAGATACTATTTTGAAAGTTAATCTCATACGTTTAAAAGCTTTTTATATTTGTCAGTTGTTGCACTTTCTATTCATTCATAGTTTATTTTATTTTAACATTCAAGCTAAATGATACAAATAAAAAGAAAATATATTATTTCAACTAAAGAATAATGTATTATTAACTTTTAGTTACTTTATGTATTTAAACTTTCATCAATTAAATGGAATTTCACTATTTATTTTCAAACAGTTTTCGGTCCAACTATAACTCGTAAAAATATATCTGGAAAAATAATTCATATATCAGAAATTAAATGCTAAATATTTTAATCTTTTTTTTCAGTATTTTGAGTTCTAATTTTATCTAATACCCATGTGTTTTTCTGTTTCTTTGAAATATCTTATCAGAGATACATTAAGAAAACCTTTCATTAAATAAACCGATATATATATATATATATGTTTAAATTTCAATGTACTGGATCACATCAGTTTAACCACTTTCTTCTACATTTCTGTTTCTATACATATCTCGAATTAAAATGAAATGTTTTAGATTATGTTAAATCTTCCTTGATGTGTTCGGTTTCAAATGATCCAAAACGTATCTATTAAAAGATTTTTTTAAATTGAGATGCTAAATACTGTGACAATTATGGTCACTAAACACGAAAAATATTTTGAAATCTTACGAAGATGATTAATTATTTAGTTTTTCCAGCCTTCAAAAGATTTTATTGCCTTTTGTAGAAAAACTATTTGAAATACAAATGCCTGCGGAAGTGGAAGAAAACAATTGAATTTCTATACCATAAAACGTTAAATTCTACTGGTAACATGATTTATTAAAAATGTAAAATGATTTATTGTATAGAACATTGAAATTTTTTTATAAGAAGCGTTATATCTGAGATATTTTCCATTAAATAGCATTTTAGATTTAAAAAAAAAAGGAATAATTTTGAAAACAACTATTTTTTTTAAATATAACTACTTTCAATTAAGAACACTAATACTTTCAATTAAAATACTACATTCAATAGTAAAAAATTATTTCAATAAAATTTTATAGCTTCTATTTTTATAGCTTTTTAAAAACATATAGAATCCTTCATCGGGCCCATTTTTCGACCCTTATTCACATGGGAATTTAGATTAATCTTTTAATTAAATAAAGGAATAAAGTGCACAGTAATTTTACAGTTATTCAGATCGATAACTCAAGTGCACGTTGCTACCTTTTAAAAAGCCGTAAAAAACACTGAAAACCAACGGTTACCAACTCTAGACCTTATTTCAACCTAATTTTCTTTTACAATCTCCTCTCGAATTGATCTGATTATCCATACATGAACAACAAGATATGCTTACATTATTATTTCTTCAATTTTTATAAAATAAATAGTATACATGAATGCCAGTTACTGAGTGGTAGTCCATCGCGCTTCCACGCCACAGGTCCGGGGTTCAAAACCCGGGATGGGCAAGATTGTGATTCAGCCTTTAATACCTTCAGTGGGTCAATAAATGAATACCAAGAGCTTGTGCTTGGGAACTAAAGACTGGGGGTTTGCGCCAGGTTGACCACCGGACTAGAACATCTACTCATGCACCTCATTGACAAGGTCAAGTAAACTGAGATGGGCATAGTAGGCCTTGGTCCTCATGGGCTGTTGCGCAACTGAGTTTAGTTTAAATAGTGTGTATATATATATATATATAATTTTAGTATGTAATTTAGAAAAAAAATAAATATGATATTTGCATTTACGAAGGCTTTAAGATTGAACGATAGAATAAAAGAATTTACGATGACTCAATCTCATAATGGTGATTTCAAACACACACACACGAGTACTCTTTCAAATATATTTGCAACAGTGACTCCGATGACTCAGAAACAAAAAAGACATCAAATGACTGAATGGCCAAATTTTAGCAAAGATATAAATTAAAAATCTAAACAATTAAAATCTTACGGAGATATAAATCTTTAATAAGATACACTCCGAAGAATTAGTTTTTCAAAAGAAATGATCATAAAACGTGGAGTAACAGATAAAATCCTAAAAGAAATAAATTTATATTCTCACTAGACATAAACCGGGCACATTATTCACACATTTGGTGTTAAAATTTTATTCTAATTTTAAAATCAATAATATTCAAAGGAAGGAGATTAGAAAGTTTGCGTTACTTAAGCCTCATTTCACGCGTCCAACTTATTTCCTCTGCAACTTTAATTAAAATTTCACATTTTTCAGGAATATTATGCGAAAGCAAAATGAACTTTTTTCTAATTGTGTAAGTTTAGGCTTTGTCAGAAAATATTTACGGAAAAGTGTTGTTTGAACATCTAATGGGCTCATTCTTCACCAAGAAATAGTTTTTGTGCAAGGCTAAGCAGCTCTTCGAATCTCCTCGTGCTTTTAATATTACCTATCTATATGTAAAAAGAAAAATGTTTTCCGTGCCGTAATAAGTTTGTTTACGCATAAGGTATAGTTAACAAAAACAACTACATGTTTAAAACAAAATGGATCAAAACCATACACTGGTGTGCAAAAATTAAGGACCAGGCGGTTTTTTCAATATAACTTTGTACAAAAGCATTCCAAATCAACACATTTAATACCGTAAGATCCCCAATACGTAAGGACATGAGTAATGTAAGCAACACTTACTAAAAGAGAAATCAGAGGGATGAAAAGAAGCTTTATTGAAAAAGTGGCATGGAGCGCAATGCGACTGAAGGCCGAAACATCCCTGTGATGGGTGTCCAGCAAGAAATATCCGGTATTTAGTAGGGGATATGATCTCCCCTGACTGCTAGGCAGGTTTCACAGAGTCTGCCCATGCTGAGAATGAGGGTGTCAATGAGTTGTTGAGGCATTGCTGCCCATTCGTCTTGCAGCGCCAATCGAAGCTCCGGAATCGTTACTGGTGGTAAGGTACGAGCTGCCAAGCGTCTACCTAGAAAATCGCATACATGCTCGATGGGATTGAGATCGGAGATCGTGCCGGCCAATCCATACGTTCAATATCCTCACTAAGAGCTGTTCGGCAGCTACTGTGCGATGACATGGTGCATTGTCGTCCATGAAAAGGAACTGTGGACCCATAGCGCCTCTAAAAAGACGCACATATGGAAGAAGAATCTCGTTACAATAACGGGTGCCGTTGACCGAACCTGCGTCGAAGATGTGAAGGTCTGTACGACTACCAAGCATGATGTCTCCCCAAACGAGAACACCGCCACCTCCATAGCTGTCCCTTTCAATGATGTTCGAGGGATGATTGCGGCTTCCCCGCTCTCTCCAGATGAGTATGCGATGAGTATCGCTACTCAGACTGAATCTACTCTCATCTCTAAAGAGTACTCGTCCCCATTCATTGTCTCTCCAATTCCGGTATTCCCGGCACCACAGAGAACGCCTTCTCCGATGGGCAGGCGTTAAAGGTACACACCGTACAGGGCGTCGTGAAAACAGACCACCACCGTGCAGTCTTCTGGCCACGGTAAAACGCGATATCGGTCGTCCAGTCGCCTGTGTCGTGTGTCTAGCGATTTCTCCCGCTGTCTTCCGCCTGTTTCTTCTGGCCTGTAAGGCAATATACCAGTCATCTGCGGGTGTGGTTCCTCGTGGACGACCACTACTGAACCCCCAGATAGCTGTTCCTGTAGTTTGAAATTGTCTCCAAAGTCGTGAAACGATGCTGTGAGCAATTCCGAACTCTGCAGCCACACTTGTCACACTGCGACCTTCCTCCAACTTCCCAATGATTCGACCTCGGGTAAAAGCATCCAAATGTCGTCTAACAGATTGATTATTCGCCATTTCTCGCTGAGGCAGCAACTCTGTGTGATTTTAACTGCTATACGGTGTGCAATCTCTTTTCCAGAAATACTAATCTTACACCGACAACATGCTTTACTACTCAGACACTCCCCCATTACGTCTACCTGCATATCTGCGCATGTGCTACCGTACATCACCTCACTTAATATCCTGATTGGTCTTTCTGTCCGCTCTGCCTCTTCGTTCAGCTGATATGCTAATTTATCGACTTCGTCCTTAATTTTTGCACACCAGTGTAGTTTGGTCAAATTTACATATAGGATATTGATGAGGCTTTGCATGAATGCGCAAAAATAGTTTAAAATGACGATGTATTTTAAGTTTTACAACCAATTATGAATAAAATTCCATATGCAGAAAAATGTAGAACTTTGTATGAAATTAAAAATAAAAACCAAGATCAAGATTATAGTCTGTGTTTTTACACAAGCCCTAAAGACCATCCAAGAGTTTATAATAAACCGTCTCGCAATGAATTAGTTGCAATCATTTCGACAAAAGACAGAAAGGATGATGTTAGAATTTATCCAAAGAGTGAACACGACTCTCGATTTTCAAATTTAAGCTCTCTTTATGCAGATCCATTAACTCGAGGGGACTGGGATATGCCTCTCATACTGAAATTTAAGCAATTCCCTGTAAGATTGGCATTTACCATGACTATTAATAAGTCACAGGGGCATAATTTTGAAAAAGTTGGTTTATGTGTAACATTCGAAGGAAACAATATTTATCCATAGACAATTGTATGTGGCTGTATCAAGGTGAAAAAGCCAAGACGGAATTAAAATTCAGTGCAATTTAGAAGAAAAGGTGATTAGGAACATTGTTTTTGAAGAAACTCTAAATTGAAGTACGAATTAAAATGAGAAGATGAGGACTCGAAATTTTTTTTTTCTGCTTGCAATATATTGAAAAAAAAATAGAACTACATAATGCATGTAAATTACAGTTTTACAATTTGAGCAATGAGTAGGAAAAATTGTATAAGTTGTACAATGGGGTATTAGATTACCATTAGTATTAATATAATAAATAAAATTAAGTTGATGTTCCAAATTTGTGGCGTTTAAATATTCATTTAAGCATATTGAATAATAAGAAATTAGATATATCAGAATTTTTTTTTAAAAATAAATTAATATGTTGTTTTAACTATCTAAGCATTATTCTTATCCTGAAAATGTTAGGTTGAATTTACTTTTCGGAATAATTTTCTTGATACGAAAATGCTTGAAATTTAATTTCAGTTTCTGATTTAATTACCAAAAAACAAAACTTCTCATTTTGTTATATTACTTATACTGTTTAAATCAAATGAATTTCCTTTAGAGTCCGAATTTTATCCCGTTATTATAATGCCAAACTGGTTTTCAGATAAAGACTCTAAAATAAAAAAAAATTTGGAAATTTAATTTTTTCCTGAATTTAAGGAAGCAAAAATAAGTATTATAATGACATATAATATTGCATTGATATTAATATATTTTATACCTGAAAATGTTTTTTCGAATTACTTTTCCGTTTTGTAAAATGAAGGCCAAGACAGTCTTAAAACAATTTTTAAAATTTTTTTGAAAAACATTGGGAATTTTTAAAGTTTTTATAGACTTTAAACAGCGCTAGTTTCTAGCAACGAAATTGATACTAAGACAAAAAATATCAATGTTAACTTCTTTTACTCATAAGCTTATTAATAATATTCGAAAAGTGAAAAGAGTGAAAATTGAAAGAATATGTGAGTACTTTTTCTACCACATGCGATAAGTTCAACAGCATCTATTTTAATCTTTAAAATGTTTTGATATTATCCTGTAAGCATTCGTTAACGTAGTTTTTTATAAAGTAATGCATTATTTTCTAACTACGTGATCAAGTACTTAGTTTCTGAGTGAAGTTTGTTTTATAAAATTTTAAAAGATGTTCAGTGACAAAATTTTAACGGAAAATTTCAAACTAATAAACGAAAGTTATTGTGTCATTTAATAACTTGTATTTATACTCAACCTAGTTCATAAACAAAGCAAAATAGAACAGTTTTGAAACCACCAATGCCATTTTGCATAACAATTGGATGAAAATAGGGAAAAGACAAATAATCTTATGTGATTAAAATTATAAATTAAGGATGGTGATATATTAGCAAAGAGCATAAAATAAGTGCATCAAATCTTCAACAATCATCAAGTGAATAAAATCTTCAAATTTGGAATGCATAAGAAGTACTCCCGGTTTTGTAGCGCTTTTTCTTACAGAACATTTGAGACTCAAAGAGACATTTTAAGAATTTTGTAACTTTGGTATAACTTTAACCTAGACACTTTCGAATAATTTATTTTCCCCTTTAGACTGGAAAATCTCTTTTAACAGTTTTTATTCATTCTAATAATACTAAACAACAATAGTATATCTTAAAAATTAATAATAATTCTTGAAAACATTCAGTATTATATAAATTAATTCCTTTTTTTAAAAAATGCAGAAAAAATTCAAATACTCGTTTTATAAATATTTATCAAAAGTTCAATATACATTTATTTATATTTACATTCCTTTTTTCTGTATCTATTTGCCGTATCATTTTATGCCGCTTTCTTTTTTGGGTGAAATAAAAGTATATAAAATGTATAAAACACAAAGAAAATAAAACATTTTTGGAGAAAATAACATAAATAAAACAACAAAAGAAAAACTAGAGTAATCCTCCAAAGTTTCTGAAGAAACATATGTTGAAAGTAGATAACGAAGAAGCATGTCATCAAAATTTCACTATCTTCTATGTCGCACTGAATCTTCTCAGATGTGAAATGCTTTTAAATTTGTAGCAACCACCCAGCTACTGAGGAAACAAGTTTTTATAAATGTAATTTTCTCTTCCATTCTGTCGACGAACATCGTAAAAATTCGAAGATTATTTTACAGACCATGTGGAATTTTCGTCCGTTTTCTGCTCTCATTTTTTGTAACAAAGTGACAAAAAATATATAAAAGGATATGATTTTACGAAATTTTGGATCAACGTTTTCCAAACTTTTACGAACTGAAGCTTATGAGTAGATTTTCGTGGAATATGATATACAAGGGGTGATCAAATGAAAAGGTACGAAACGACATAAAAATGAAACAGTTAAATATTTGCATATTCCGCCAAGGGAGAATGTAGCGAGACATCTCGGGATGCCATTGGAGACTCTGACTGGGATCGGATCATGCGCGGGTGCCCGCATGCGCAGGAGAGAGCAAAGGCTCTTATAAAAAGCGGCGTCCAAATGATGCGAGCACAGAATTACTCGAGCACAGAAAAAGCATTAACTCCGATGTGTACTGTGAGACACTCCGACGCCTACGCAGGTCCATCAAGAACAAAAGACCGGGGCTGCTCACGGAGGGTGTGGTTCTGCTCCATGATAACGCGCGTCCACACGTCTCCAGAGTCACACAAATGGAACTGGACAAGTTCCAATGGGAGACGTTGGACCATCCGTCCTACAGTCCGGACATGTCACCCTGCGATTTTCATGTGTTTGGTCCACTGAAGAAACACCTGAAAGGAAAGCGCTTCAACTCGGACGACGTACTCAAGGACACTGTGAAGGACTGGGTCTCGTCACAGCCACAGGAATTCTGGGAACAAGGAATCCTGCGGCTTGTTCATCAGTGGGATCTTTGTGCTCAGGCCTATGGTGTATATTTTGAATAAAGTCTATATTTGTACCCACCGTGTCGTATCGTACCTTTTCATTTGATCACCCCTTGTATAAGGAAGGGAATCACATTACAATGCACGCATTTATTGAAGATGCAATTAATATTACACAAAATTGCTCGTTGTATTTTAAAATTAGAATTTATATATCGACCTAAACATTAATTCAATTATGTACTTGTGTAGGTAATATCTTAATAGAAGCCTTTTTCAAACTGTGGGAAGCGTCCTCCCTCATCCACCCAACGGGGCGTGATAACCCTACATGAAGAGAACGAGCATGTCGAATAAAATAAAATAATTATCATTTTACTTAAAGGAAGCAATACAAAATATATTCTGACACAGAAAAAAATAAAATACATATTTGCACTGATATAAGTTACTTATAAATGTATCAGTACGGCCAAATGTATTTAATAATTACTCGTAATTTATCAATACTAAATTAAAAACAAGTTTAGTAATTACTAATGACTTCCATGGGCTTGTCATATACAAAAGTATATACAAAATTTAAAAATTATTTTGATAATTTGTGCAATTTATAATTAAAGTTGCATTACAGCTTTACCGTGGAAGTACATTATTATTGCATTCAATATGTAGTTATCGTATAAGGGGAGCGCGATAAAAATTATGACTGAAATTTGGGCTACAAATATTGAAAGTCTCTGAGAGGGATACATTTTAATATTTATTAAATTTAAGTTGTTGAAAGAAGGAATATCCTGGAAGCTGCAACATTTAAAGTTGGGATATATAACTAAATTTATAGGAAATTTTATAGATCGAAAGTGGTTTTTCATATAATCTCTTAAGATAAATTTAACTTCTTGTCCACTTTTATCTATACACAATCAACTGAATCATTCTAAAAATGACTATAATGTTGCTAGCTATTCCAATACGCTTTTACGGCTATAAATAGATTTTAAGTTATTGATATATAAGTCCCGGCGTTAAACTTTTGATGGTATTAAAAACATTTTTCAAGTCCTTCCCACTTGATTTAAATCTGTAACATCCCCGTATACACCCTAATTGGAAGTCTATTTCCATAAAAAAGCATGTTGAACACATCTCTACTTTACAAAAGAATATGACTGTCAAATTTAAAGTCTGTAAGTCTAATAGTTTAAAAACGTAAATTTTTGTCCCTGTGTACCTCTGCTTGGGAATCGATATCCGTAAAACCCGTAAGCGGATCTCCACTCAATAAAAGAAACATGCCTCCCAAATTTAAAGTCTGTATGTTTAATAGTTCCGGAGATCTCGTGATGAACGAGTAAGGTGCTTTTCTTTTGTATGTTAATTTTTACAACAAAATGTTCCTACAATATACATAAATGTTTCACTATTATACAGAGGTATCTATATTGTTATAAAATGGGATATCATATCAGTTTTTTGTTAGGAAATTACACATGCAATTATTTTCATTGACTAAATATTGAAATTTCGACAGCCAGTTTTATTTTTCTATTGCTATTACAGGTGGGAGGATTTTTTTTTGACGTGTTCAGTATTTGTAATGTATATGATGAATATTTTGTTTTTTAGTTAAATGTTTTGAAGAGGCTTTTGGTGGTTTTTCGACGGTTCGTTTAAGTGAGTGTTCATCGCACTTGATATTTCATGAATCGTTTCTCTTGATCAACATGTTTTAATGTGGATGGTTGCTTCGAGAACGGAATGTTCAAAGAAAGGAAAGACTCAAAGAGAAAACTGAAAATGTGAAAGTTCTGTGTCAAAAGAAATTACAATATAAAATCTTATTAAAAAAATATTAAAAAAGATGTACACACACTCATTCATGGTGTTTGAGCAGCAGTCAATGATTTCAGCGGACGTAATTGTGATTATCGTCATTTCTTATTTTTTTAATTTTTTTTCAATTCGAACAGATAGTTTATGCTAATGATTCGACTATATAAGTCTAATTAGTAAGAAAGAGGAGGAGAAGAATTGCAAATTAAATGTAAGTATCGACTACGGATCTCTTCAGCGAGCTTAGCGCGTATTGGATAGTATTTGATATTATTAATCATTGAAGGAATCAAAGAGATTAGATTTAGTACCGACCTGACGTTAGTAGGGTTCGTCTCCTTTGTCAATTCTGATAGCTGAGATTACTTAGTAGGGAATATTAGATTTAAACGTTAGAATTGAATGTTAGATTTGAGTATCAGGATTAATATAGGGATTAGATAATCACTCCAGGGTTTCTACTTGTAGTTGTTATTTGTGTGTTGTTAATAAATATTTGTAATTATGGCTTTCGTTGGTGATGATATGTTTTCTTCCACACCTAGAGACGCGCCGGGCAATGTGAACCCAGTCCAAGATAGGACAGGGGCACGACAAACTGACCTGCAAGCTCGCCTGATTTATCCCCTCCTGATTACTTCCTGTGGGCTTATTTCAAGACCCTGGTTTACAAAGATCACTCCAAGACCTACAGAACAACATCTGCGCCAAAATTGATAATATCCCTGTAGATATGCTTGAAAAGGCGGCTCAAAATTTTAGAAATCGACTGCATCAATGTATTGGTAATGGAGGGTGACATTTAACAGACATTGTTTTTAAAACTGTGTAAATTCAAAAATCCAATGACGTGTGGTAGGCAGAAAATAACAATACAATCGAATGAAACACGTAGTGTGTTTTATTGCATTTTCAAAAAAGGAAGTTTCCACATTGCACCCTATTTTTAATTTATGTTTTGCTATTGTTATTTGATACTTTCAATAAATTTTCTAAAAATACTTAAATTTTTCTAGCATCTAATAAATTTATTTCTTTTGAAATAAAAGATTTAGAATTTTTTCTTAATTTATAACAGACACGGTTCAATGCTATAAAACTTCAATTTATTCCAAAAATACTTCCTGTTTTTTTTTCTCCTTTAATTTTCTTTCCCCTAATCCACCTTAAGAGCACGTCTTTTCTTATATTTTCTTTATTTTACACAAGATCGTGAAAAGAAATACCACATTTTCCCAACTTTCTTTGGAAATAAAACTTATTGTTCCATGGAATCGCCAGAAAAATTTCATTGCAGCGAGTTCCAACCGTTTGTGTTGAGACTTAAAATGAAACTACCGCTCTTATCATCAGAACCCTAAACTTGTTCTTAACTTTGAAAGCGTGAGTTTCATTTTCTTTTGTTAAAGCATAGACCTTTCAAAGGAAATGATGCAGGGTGTGGGGAGAGGAGTGTTTCTAAATGTTTCTGTTGTAAATTCATAGAAAAAAGGGCCTTTATTGGAGAAAAGAAGTAATTTAATTCATTGACAACCATTGAGTTATTTATTAATTTGGTATTTATATTAAAATATTTCATAAGCTACTGTTATTTTATATAATTGTACAAGTATTTAATGATTAAACAGAAGAAAAAATATTTAATCTTCAATTCACTTCAATTTTTGTATTTCGTTTTAATCTTAGAATATTACTAAATTTATCTAAGAAAATCTAACTACAATCTAAAGAATAATTATGTCTAAATGAGATGCATATATCTTATACAGAACCAAACTTGTTCTTAACTTTGAAAGCGTGAGTTTCATTTTCTTTTGTTAAAGCATAGACCTTTCAAAGAAATGATGCAGGTGTGGGGAGAGAGTGTTTCTAAATGTTTCTGTTGTAAATTCATAGAAAAAAGGCCTTTATTGGAGAAAAGAAGTAATTTAATTCATTGACAACCATTGAGTTATTTATTAATTTGGTATTTATATTAAAATATTTCATAAGCTACTGTTATTTTATATAATTGTACAAGTATTTAATGATTCAACAGAAGAAAAAATATTTAATCTTCAATTCACTTCAATTTTTGTATTTCATTTTAATCTTAGAATATTACCTAAATTTATCTAAGAAAATCTAACCTACCAATCTAAAGAAATAAATTATGTCTAAAATGCATATATTTTACGAACAAATTAATACTTTTCTGAAAAAAAGGTTAATATTTATTATAATTTAAAACTATAACAATATAGTTATACTAATACATTGCAATAATTATTTTATATTAAAACGTGAAAAGCTTATATTGGCGTAATTTTTAAATAATTATTTTTCTTACTTTCAATTTCTACTTTCACCTTTCTTTCATTATTTCTTACTTTCACCTTTTACTTTCAATTCAATTCAATTTTTTTAAATTCATTTTAATCTTAGAATATTACCTAAGTATTACCTAAGAAAATCTAACCTACCAATCTAAAGAAACAAATTATGTCTAAAATGCATATATTTTACGAACGAATTAATACTTTTCTAAAAAAATGTTAATATTTATTATAATTCACAAATATGATAATAATATTTATACTGCCACTAAATACCCTCCGAGTACACACGGAGTATGTGCTTGTGAAATCAGTGGGTCCGAAAGTCGTGAGGGCGGTCACAGATGGAACCACGAGGGCAGGGGGCTGGAGAATATTTCCCTCCCCACCAGTTCCATACCTAAATTGCGGAGGTGGAGGTAGGTGGTGTCGCCATCTATCGTGTAAGAACCGAGTCAAATCATACTGTCACCTTCATGGGGGTCAAAGCTTAGGTTAACGACAGGCGTAAACTTCTAGCCCTTAGCGGCGATGAATTTCGTGGACCTTGATCTAATGTTACTGTCAATCAGGTGGCATAAGCAACAACGACAACATACTAATACATTATAATAATTGTTTTATATTAAAACGTGAAAAGCCTATACTGGAGTAGTTTTTAAACAATTATTTCTTACTTTCTCTTTCTACAGATTTAAGTGTGAGTTAAAATTCCTTCTTTAAAGTAATAAAAGCTTACTTTGAATTTTTAAATATATATATATATATATATATATATATATATATATAATGTCAATATATTTATTAAAACCTAAAAAAAAATTATCATTTTTTTATGTTTAACTGATGCTTAGATAGCTGTTATTTCTTTTTTTTTTTAAGGAAACGAAAAATATGGTTTTTTCAGCTTCCCTAAATGAAAATTTCTTATCCTAGCATCAAAATTACCTGCGGCGATTGGTATCCGCCTATATGGCGCCACACTAAAGAGTGATACCAGCTCCTGGGGATGTTCTAGGACTGCAATGGTAAAAATACCAATCCGCAGCTCCATTGGATAATGAAAAACAAATAATGGTTTTATATCTAACTTACGTTTTTTTTATTTAACAAAAAATTTATTACTTTCTGCCTTTTTGTAATCAATAAAGGAATCTTAAAATTAATTTATGAGGAAATTTGCTTGCTTGTTATTTATTTCATTCTAATCAGTAAGTTTTACGTATATATATTTTTAAGTAAAAATGACCAAATTTCAAAATTAATAATTCCATCTTTGAATAAGATTATCATGATTTTATAGTTTCCTATTTTAATTTCCCCATTTTCCTTATCAAGGAAATACACTATTTAGTAAATAATCTCTATTAAATAATCATCTGTTTAAATTTAACGTACATTCGTGAAAATGAAACTAACTGATGTACCAACAGAGTAGCATAAATATAATATGGAACAATTTATTATATTATACCATAATTATATTGAAGCACGTTACTTTATACATAACATTATTCCAAATTAATATAAAAATATTTTTAAAAATTTGACATAATTATAATTAATATTAAAATTTTTATGTATCATAAACTGGCAACTCTAAACATTATCGAAATCTGTCATCAAGGTAAACACTTATTTCTCAAATTTATCGAGTTAAAGTCAGATCTTTTGTAATGTGAGCTACTAAACCGCATACATTTCGTAGTGCTGATATTTATATTGATATAAAATCGTTACAATCGATCAAGCACTATCTTATGAAGTGATTCTAATCATCTTTCATAAACTTTTATATAAGTGAATCTTAACTAATTGTCTACTCACTCTAAGGTATTTCTCGAATCATCAAAGACTCTATTTAATTAACACAACTTATTCTCAGTATAGTGAGAACGGAGAATTGACAGAATTAACCTTAAGAGGAGCAGGTGTTCTAAGATTTCAGCCGATAAATTAGATATATTATTCTATTTGTCACTATCTAGCACTGATGCTACCATTTATCCTTTCCTAAATCTAGATTTAGAATAGTGTGGAGAATTTAATCAAAAGAATACTGTTTAAATCTTGAAGTTAGATAATGTGCAAATCTGACTACTCAAAATAAGAAAAAAGAATACCTGTTTTAACAAATTAGATGTTTACAGTATATTTAAAAATAAATGTATTATGTATAGCATAAAAGTATACGTATTTTAAATGTTTTTTTACAGGGAATTAATAAATAAAATCTTAATCATATTTTTAGATAGTGTTAGAGATTTGTAATATCATATTTGAAACATTCATGCATTCCTAAAAAAAAGGAAACACTTTTCAAAATTATTAAAAAAGACAATATTGGTAAAGTTGTTTTGATTTGAATTTTATATCAAAATACAGTACTGAAAAATTAACAAATAAAGTAATATTTTCATATAAATAATTTTGGTTATTTCGCATGCTAGTTTCAAATATTTTTTTTCGTAATGCGTATTTAGTTGGCAAGAAATAGAAAGACACACAACTAAAAAAATTATGTTTTTAAAATTAACTGAACTCTTTGTGAATTAGTTGATTTATGCTCTAAATATTCATTACATGCTGTGCACTTTTTGTGCCATACATTTGGAAAATGTATTAAAGGTTTTATGACTAAAGCTGATTTTATAAACACTTCTGATATTTATAAAGATTTTCTACATTTATTCAAATGATTTATGAATCTCTAGAACTAGTGTGTGATACTAATTAAAATTTAAAGTATTTTTTTTTATAATTCCAACGTTTATTAAATACAAAAATTCAAAAAGCATTACTTGTCTTTTCAATTGTAAACATTCATTTCCATACCTGTTCGCTTGTTAGAAAAAAACTCAAACTTACGTATTTATACTTATTAAAAAGAATTTATTTTCTAACTTATGTATATTATATTTTACTAAATTTGAAATATTTTAAATAAAAGATATTGGTTTTGTTTCAGAATTTATTTATGTAACAAATATCAATTGTTCTTTACATCTTAAGAATATTAAGAAGTTTAAGTATTTAATTTATATCTAACAATATACGGCATCAAACAGTATGCTTATTATTTTTCTAAGTCTTCGCTGAAAAACTGCTACATATTTCTGAAAAAAATATTTATTTTCTTACTATTAATCCAAATGAAATTGATACTCATGCTATTTCAAATATTCCACCATAATTTAAAAGTTGAAGCGCTATTATATGAGCCATTTTTTAATCATGCATTATTATTTCATGAGTTAATTAATAGAAAATGCACATAATCAATTACCTTGAATTACATCAAGAAACTTTTTCAATTTCTGCATTTTTATAAAGAGCCATTTTGATTTTCTTACACCTCAATTTATCTTTTTTTTTTCCTACCTCAAATTCAGAATGAAATTCTTATCCATACTTCAAGAAACGCTATTATTTTTTAAATTCCTCGCGACACTTTGTTTATCATCTAATTAAAACTAATTAATCCACCCAATAAAAACGAAAGAAACGATCCAGAACATCCCCAATAATTCATTCGAAACATTCCAAAAACGAAACAATTTAACCGCACAAGAAGTTGGCAATTTAATCCAAAGAAACGCTTTTTTTTTATTCTAACGAAAGCGGAAAACCCAATCCAATTAAATCGCATTCTTTTCCCAGTTTTCGAGAGAGAAATCCTGACTTTTTCCACTGCAACATGGTCATTTAATTACAATTCTGGTAAGCCAAACCTTTTATTTTGAATTGCTCGCCGTTCTTATTCTCGTCCTTTTCGCCCATCTATCTATTCGCTGCTGGGACTAATGCCGAAAGCCGCGCTAACGCCAACTTTAATCGATGCTCTCTGTGACGTCATTGGGCTGATAGCAGCCTCAAGAAATCTTGTTCCACGATGGACTTCCGCTTCCGTTGACCGCAAACGTTCGATATTCTGGAGGGGGTGCCTGGCGGGAACATCAAAACGAAACAGGAAAAGAATGCAAGACTCTCTCCCCAGAATTAATGGCTCTATGGGAAGGATATTATTCATACAACCAATGCAGAATGTTACAGATCACTATAGGGCCTTAACTCAGATACTAAAAATAGAAATTGCTTTGAAATTAATTTCACATTTTATAAATTCATCAAACGAAGAATAATTTAATATATTAATAATTCTGCTTGAATGAATAAACTATTTTCCATATATAATATGTTGCACATATATGTGCTGTATGCTTTTACCTTTATAATTTATTATATTTTATATAAATATAGATATTGATTTTATTTTTATATACAAAAAGCTCTATCTCTTAATATATATATGAATGAGAAACAAGAAACATCAAAAGCCAATTCAGAAGTAATAACAAAAACATCTCAATGATCACAAAAACAACATATTTAAAAAATGGAAAAGAAAAGTAATACAATTAAACCAAAATTAAAAAAGGAACCCAGCGAGTTAAGAAGCAATTTCGGACTTAGGACCAAACAAGTGGAGTTAAACTAGTTTTATAGTACTAATCTTTCCCCTTTGCGACTCGGTAGGTCAAAAAATCCAAATAGATTAAAGACAAAAAAAAATCATAGATGCAAAAATACTCTTTTGCAATTATGAGTAAAAACTCCCAAATAAGTTAGTGAGAAGCTAACTAATTTAAATTTTGCAGTTTTCCATAAAATCTTCAAGAAAGTATTTTAAAAATTGTACTCATAACATTTCTCAAAGAAACGAAGAATCTTGAAATGAATGTAAAGCTACTATCATCAAGGTAAACATCCAAATTATGTATGAACACATCACCAACTGTAAATTTAAGCATCTCAAACAAGATGCGTGCTAATAAAGCTTGGTAAGTTATAAATTGGTTAATTGTCCAAATGTAGAAATATGTATATGTAGGGGATAGATTTTTGACTATCCATTATTATTTTGATTTATAGATGATCCCAAATTCTGCCCATGGCTTGGAATAGAGCATAGGTCGGCAACTTTGTAGCAGTGATTACCCAACTATTCCACCATTATTCAGGATGTCGCACAGTAGGAAATGTTGGAAAAATTTTTATTCCCGTGGTAATGCATGTAGAGTTAGAAAACAGAGTTCAAGAATGTAGATTTAGAGTTTTATTATACATTAATTATGCACATCTTTAAGAAATGTATTAACGTAAAAATAAACGACATAAAATATAACTAAATAAAAATATAAATAAACATAACTAAAAAACATAAATAAAAAAAATTAACAACATAATAAAATATTCAACATAAATAAAAAATTAAATCTGAACACATGTTATGCATTAAGTATTTTTTAAACATATTAAAATATGAAATAAACAGCATACAATATATGTATGCCTTATGCCATAAAATATAAGTATGCCAGTTAAATAAAAAAATAAATATTTTGAGGCAAACCTCGTCCTTGAGCTACTCAACTTCATAAATAAATATCAAGGTTTTAATTTGAGGCTTTCAGTTTCATACAATTTTGAATGTTAAGTTTGTAAAGGTTCCATCTGCGCACTTTTAACTAACAGTCCTCTTGGGGAATTTCTAATCTTTAAATTTTATTTTATTATAAAACTCCTCCTCGCGAAGAAGAAACGTGAATATGTAAATTAAAACTACTATATATAGTCTAGGCTTTCAGGTTAGGAAGAGATATATGATAGATTGCTTGCGGAGTATTGATTAATCAAATTGAATATGAATCGCGGATATTTAATATTTAATAATTGAATTACTTAAGGTGACGATCTGTCACTGGAGATTGAATCTAGTTTAAATACCTAAGAAGTCAGTGATGTTGAATTAAGTACGCGTATCAAACATCCAAGTCTTCTTATATCTCGCGTATCTCGTTAATTGTTTTCCTATTTATTAATTGGGTGCATCTCTTCTCCCTGATCGATTGAATTTGAGTTGTGGTTAATATTGTGAATAATTTAGATTGTTTTTGAAATATGTCTAGTCTTACTTCAAACTCTTCCTCACCTTTAGGTGCTCAGGTGAGATCCTTATAAGTTATTAAAAAAACTTCTTTGCGATCTCAAAATATTTTCCAAATGAGAAAAAAACTTTTCATGTTGATATGTAGAACCAAAAAGACAGTTAAATATCTTCAGTAAGGCATCCCAAAATTTTAAAAAGCTACTGATTTATCGTTAGTGTTACCTTCCAGATTTTTGCATAATTCCATTAATTTTGCTTTTCCTTATTCTGAAAAGGTGTTAGCTCACAATAAACTTCATTTCAAAATCAACCATTTAAATACACTCAAAAATTGACAAATTTGTTAAGTTGTGTTGAGAGCCACTAAGAATTGTATCGTGTGCCAGAGGTTGCCGACGCCTGATACAGAGGTTAAAAGAGGAACTAAACATTTGCCCTCATCATTTGATCATAGCCTGAACATATGAAATAAGTTGTCGACAGTCTTTTTTGTGACCTAACGTGGCATCAGTATAAGTAAAATAACAAAACCCACAGAAATTAGATGATAATTACATAATAATTGAATTCAAAAATATGTGAAATATAAAAAAATTAAAGATAAATTCCGAAAGCACCATTTTTTTCTGGAACTCTAAGGCAAATATTTTTAAAGAGTTGCCTTTCTGTGCTGATCGATATAATGCCAATGTTAAATCGATTGATTGTCATTTCATCCCAATCTTCCCAAATTTGATCCAGTCGCAATTACGGAGACACAAGTGTCCTTAATTTCCTTTCAGATAGAACTCCTAGTAACTTTAATTTCCGCAATGAGATAAAATTTTTATTATTTTTGGTTTCTGAAATCAACAGGAACTATGAAAATATGCAATATTTGTATTTGATTAAGAAAATTGTAGAATGCGAAAAGTTAAATGTATAAAAATCTGAAACATTGTTATTTTGAGTATTTATATATTATATCGTTGACAAATTGCTTCACCAAATGTTGCCATCGTTGTCATTCTTTTCGAAACATGTTTGGAAATGGTTTTCCACTATTGGCTACATATTGTGGTATTTGGCGACATCTTTTGATTTAATGAGATTAGTCGAAAGTATAATATGTAGCACCTTACTTTGTTTCCCTTATTGATGTATTCGATAAACGAGATTTAAAATTATGTAACAATTCTTTTTCTGATAAACTATAGTTTTTAAAATATCTTTTGTATGTACTTATATACAAAAGAACCTCGAATATTTATTTAAAGGCATGAGTATTATTTGTTTTTATGAAAGTTTACAATTTATTATAGTATTTCTTTTTAATATATTAGACAATGGAGGAACAAATACTTTGATAAATTAAGTAAATAATGTATAAATATTAGTTGTGTAGAGGAAATTAACCTTTTTTTCTTGGCAACTGATTTAATTTAAAATGGAAATTTTTTTTGCATGATTAAAAGTAGAATTAAAATGAGTTTAATTAGTATTAATTAATTAATTAATTAATGATTGATTAATTATCAACTTGTATGTATTAATATTTTAATAA
Organism: Trichonephila clavata; assembly: GCA_019973975.1. NCBI lineage: Eukaryota > Metazoa > Arthropoda > Arachnida > Araneae > Nephilidae > Trichonephila > Trichonephila clavata. The sequence goes on from BMAO01013832.1 coordinate 102,387, forward strand.
TAATATTATTCTTATTTGCCAAAATCATTTTTTAGCAGACGGAAAAATTTATAATTTATTTCTTCACTAATGCAAAATGTTTTCTGACAATAGAACAGAATTTCATTTAGTTAATTTCCAGTAAATAAAATGTTAGTTTGGAAGATATTCTGAATTAATATTGGTCTCACATTTGCTTTTTTAGTCGGCAGTTTCGGTATTAATTATAAATCGTACAAATTATCAAGATAAGTGCTAACTTTTGTATATAATTTTATATATGACAAGCCCATGGGTTCATAGATAATTATTAAACTTTTTCTTAACTTATAGTGCTAAATTAATTCTAAAATACGTTGTGTAGTACTGATACATTTATAAGAGTATTATATCAGTGTAAATGTGTACTTTATTTTTTATTAAGTCAGAATGTATTTTATTTGTTTACTTTCAGCAACTTAATAATTTTCTAAAAAAATCTTTTGTTTTCGACTTTTTAATATGCTTGCACCCTCTTCGTAGAGTTATCTCGCCCCCGTAGGGTGGCACGCCCCACATTTTGAGAAATGCTGGAATAGCAAAGATTAATTGCTTTATTTCATGCACTTTTTTTTAACAACCCACATATCTTTTTGCCTTTCGAACAAGGTTTGAAACAATGTTTCTAGCAAGGAAATCACACTCCAGCTCTCTGGTAACACCAGACTACAAACGACGTTTTAAAAAGATCGAATAGCGAAGAAAGTGCTCACAATGGTGAAAAAGCCAAAAGGAAAAAGATTTTCAATCCCGATCTTTCATTGGTGATACAGAAGAACAAATTGGAAGAGGACAGAAGGTATTTATAGGAAGTGAAGACATTACACAGTCTTTCAGGGAGTATGTAACACAAAAGCTGTGAGGAAAAATGCGATCGGATCGGTTGTTATGTGAAGAAAGAGAAGCTAACTCTATAAAAGTAACGGCTAGTCATAAAATAAAAGCGGGAAATGAAAGCCAATAGGTGCAGATTTTTCGCCAGCTCAAATGGATGACTTTATGACGGAAAGTTGATAGGTTCACCAGTTTTGTATTCTTGGTTGTGAACCGTTTGCTGAGATTAAGAAAATCCTTTTTCACTTTTGTTCGATTTTAATGTTTTCTCTATTGTTATGGACCTACATTTATGTGCGAATGGGGTGCATAGTGTATAAGTAAGTACCTCATATATAGTCGATAAGCTAGTAAAGATAGTATATTTTGCAGCCGCTACATTCATCAAGAATGAGTCTAAAGATGAATAGAATTCTGAAATCACTGAATGAAAGGGAGAAAGATACATACTCCTCATAATTTGATGAAAAGTGTTAATATAAGAATTTACTTGAGCAGGAATTTTGAGAGGGAATATATTTTTTTAAAAAATAAGCCCTTAAATGAGGTAAAAAAAAGTTTTGTTCTGTTTTATGATGTTTAATTGAAACTTTTAAAAAAATATTGTAATCTGATGAAAAATTTGTCAAAGTTTAAGGTGGAAATGTGTCAAATCAAATTAACATCCGACTTGCTTCAGCTATGATTCTCAAATTACAGTGAAAATAGTTTAACACGAAAATGAGTGGACTGAAATACTTTTTCGTGTTAAAAGAATTTTCTGTTAATTAATATTGTTGGGGGAAAACATATATACAACAAAATTAAGTTTATCAGGGGACATTTTTTTATTTACATATGTATGTATAAATTCATGTATTTAATGAAAATAAATGAAACAAAAACATTTACAATAAATTAATGAAATTTAACACAACTTTCAAAGTTTTGAAAAACAAAACTTATTTTGGGAAATAATCTGATATTTTTCTTTGAATTGCCCTTTTTAGTCTCAAACTGTTAACGAACAGTTTGGTGTCGTCCATTTTGTTATTCATTTCACAATAGGAATGTGCATCTTCATAAATGCGCATACTTTTCATGATGTTCCTCACTTCGGATGGCGTGGGAACAGTTGCTACATTATTCATTTTCTTCATAGGAATCTGCCTAAATGATATTTTTTGAGCTTTGAGAATTCTCCAAAATGTTTCTGTCTTCCATAATTTTGGTTGTACAAATATTATCATGATCTACTGCAACGTATTCTTCCGTGGATACAGTAGGACAATCCAATAATACATAAACCTTCATTCCCTAGAAGGGGAATCTTTTCGTAGTAAATGATTTTCGTTTCATGTTAAGATAAAAGAAAAATGTATGAAAATAAATATTAGTTTTAAGGGACCGATGTATCATTTCGTGTTAACCGATATTTCACCTTAAGGGTTTTCGCGTTAAACGTATTTTACAGTACTTATTAACTTACTTGAAATCAGTGACTAGTGACCGTTTTATCTTTTTTTAGATATCAGTAAAGGTAATTTTTTTTTTAAAAAAATTGATTTCACGAGGGAAGTTATTTTAAATGATGTCCTCAAACATATATTAAATCAGTCTTTTTATAATACACAATATCGTATTTAGGTTAGAAATGATATTTTAACTAATTTGTCTACAGGCGTAATTTAAAGATTGCCCAAACCATACGTTTATCAGATGAACTTGGAGTGTAAGATGCCTTTTTTCTTTAGAACGTGGACAATGATTAAAACGTCGATTTCCCGTACGTTAGATCATAAAACTAGCAATGTGTTCAGTGCCAATTTGATACTGTAAAATAATGAAAAAACTACATCTTAAAATTAAAGTCATAATAAATAGGCCAATATTTTTGCTCATTTCATAGAAATTTAGAATCTCCTCTGAACCAAAATGGAATAATATTAGTAGGAATTTGTGAGAGTCAATTCGTAAAATTGTGTTTTTGTATTCATTTTTATATTGTGCTGTCATTATATGGAAATATTTCTGAACAAAATATTGAGTAAGCCATTACATATTTCATACAAACAAATGTTTGGCCATAGCATGCATATAAGTATAAGTTTCTTGGTGAAAATAGCGCTATAAAAAGCATCAAAAATTTTCCAAAGTCTCCACCAACATTTACATTAAACAGTTTCAATAACAACTAATTTGTGGGCTTTGAATTCGATTCGATAGATATTAAATATTTAATAAAACGACAAATCAGTTGTTTTAAAGGTATACTAGGTTCTATGCTTAGTGTGCATTTGTAAATAATCAATCACACGTGATCTTACTTGAAAATATTTACATGAGAAGCAATTCTTAAATACTTCATATATTTCCAATAATAATAAAATGATATCATGACAACTTTCTAGAACCTCGAATGAAATTTAAACAAATTTATATTTATATAAAAATTATTTAACAGTATAATTTTTCAGTATTTACAACTAATTTAAAATCTAGAAAGTCAACCGAGTGCCACAGTATTCTAAAATATGATTTCTTCAACAGACGTAGAACGCACGCAAGAAAAAGAACATTGGACATTTTTCAAGAATCCCTCTAAAGAATTCTTCTTTCGGTACTTGCAAATCTTCTTCCAAACTACAAGTTAATTTGTTTTTAAAAGAATGTAATAGTATTTACACTTTCTTTGAGTTTCTAACGGATTCAAAGCCTATGCAAAACCGATCGAAAATTCCTTGTCAACAAGCTATTCTTTCCATTATTCTCCTTAGCAAATGGAGATGCATTATGCTGAAAAGCCAACTATCAGTTCCATAATAGAGCTGCTATGTAGAAAGGGGTTATGTAACACACTCTTCAACCCATCTTTTGTTCTTCGTTAATGCGCCTCCATTGTTCTTGGGATGCCAACTAATGGAAGGAACAGACATTTGCATGGACATGGCCTACTGTACACCAGTCAACATTAAAGTAAAGATCTTTACTATGGATTAGTATACAACGTTAAGCATTCATCACAGTTAACAACTGACATTGTTTTTAATGTACGTAGCCTGCAAGAAAATGCCATGGTTCAGTTGTGATCGTTATAAATAAGACTTAACGTTCATGTCCTACATAATAGATTTCCTACAATTTTAGATTTTTTTTCCAAATTTATGTTTAAAATAAAACGGAATTCAAAGTTATGTTTATTTTCTTAAATTTATATTAATATTAGGTAAATTTAAATTTTTAAAAGTATAATAAACTATACATTTCTAACAAGCGAAGCAATTAAAAAAAGGATGCAGCAACATTATAAACACTTCAGACTTAGGACAGCTCTTATGAATAAAAAAATTTATATAAAAGTGGGGTTGAACATGTTTTTTGGCCAGCCAACCTTCTCCTTTTCTGTTAAAAATACTGAGAAAATTCCTATTGAAAATAATGGATAGAATATCTAAATTCATTACAAGAAAAAGTTAACTTGCCTAAAAATTGCATTTAAAAATGCATAGCCCGCGCTAAATCTGAGTACAATAAACAAGTTTATTGCCAGATTCTAGACCCAAATACAAATTCAAAGCATGGAATTAGCTTAATTGTAGCACTTGAAATTAATAGATATAATTTAGTACTAGTTTTTTAGACAGATATATTTAATAGATGATCAATACATGTATTTGTACATATATATTTGAAAAACTAATTTATAGAATTTCGTTTTCATGTAATACGATATAAATATATAATTCAATATACTTTACTTAAAACATTTTTCCGATGATATTTTTAAAACTAATTTACATATAAATATGTATATTATGTATTCTAGTAGTGCTGCTACTTACGTAGCATGTATTTAAGTAATCACGTATAAAATTCACGAAACCCTATTGTTGCAATACATTTAAAAAAAATGGGAGAAAAAGTTCGCAGAAATGTTTTCAAAAGTAACTTACTTAATGTTTTTTTATTCATAGAAAAAATGCATTAATTATTTCTGCTGTACTAATCTTTTTAATATGGCAATGAAAATACTCGGAAACACTATAATGAAAATAAAAGTATAAAAGCTGTACGGATAAGTTTGAAGTATAAATTATTCTTCACACATTTTAATAAAATTCAATTTGTAACCAAACAGTGTCAAAAACTAGAATCAGCGACATGAGCAAAATCTATTCTTAATATTTTTGATAGCTTTAATCAAGTTCTTGTTTCAATTGAAAAATAGTTCGTGTCCAATATATACAATTTTCATTTATATTTTTAGCAGGATATTCCTTTATATAGAAATCATTTATATGTAGCATAATAAATCAGAAGACAAGTAATATGTAGTTATTTATCTTAGACATGCAAATTTTTTTATTTATTTTACCCATTTAATGTGTTGTAACACAAATTTAACAAATGATTCTTTCATTTGGTGATAACCTTATGCATCATACCCTTCAAAACTGCTCATGAAAACTATGATTTGTTATTTCAAATATTAATTTCATGTGCTCTGTGATTGACAAGAGATTTAATTAAGCTAAACTTCAGTTATAAATTGGAAATGATTCGCTTTGATATTAACCTACTAAAACGAACAGGATTCATGCGGTATAGTAATTATAAATGATTAATTCTGCTCGGATCAGGGCATCAAAAGCGTTATTGTATTTCAGTGACTCTCAACCACTGCGCCTCAGCACATTTGTGTGCCGCCAAATTCTTCAAATGTGCCGCCAAATTTTTTAAAATTATTAATTATACTCTGAGAAAATATATTAAAAATCCGGAATAGAATCATATGCCCTTTTATAGAAATAAACTATTTATATATATAAAATTGTAATATTGATCATTTGGCAACACTAGAAAAGAGGTTTATTCATTACTTCCTAAATTTAGATATTTAAAAAAATTTAATTGGGTTTGTACTCTATTTGTTTTAACGGATACATCTGTATTTCAATTGACTTTGAATGAAGAGGAAGAACAATTTTTGCTCTGTAATACTCAAGATTTAATTTAAGAACATTCAGAAGAGTCACTTAATTCATTTTGGATTAAAATTAGAGGCGGTTATTCCATAATAAACAAAAAAGCTTTAAAAATATTGTTACGATTTTCTACATTTTATTTGTGTGAATTCGGATTTACGGCATTGACAAGCACAAAAACGAAAAAAACGATCGAGACTTTTAAGTGTAAATGACAAAGTGAAAGGGGTGTAGCGGCGGTATCTATATAAGCCTGTAACAGCATCCAGACTGAAGTAATCATTTTGGTCCAGTGATATGTTACGTGCTTACGAAACCGAAGGTGGTTCTATTCTCCGCATTTGGTGACCTTGACGCTGAACAAAGAGAAATGCAACCTTCGTGCAAGAATCGTGGCGCCATCTACCCGCCGCAAGAGCCCCAAAGCCATCAGACTCACATGACGTAACAAAAACAAAACTGTCAGACCCACACACACACATGGCCCAATAATCAAAAAGACTTCACACCCAAATGATGCAACAGCAACAACTCACTCGGCTCGCCATAACAACTATATCGGTCGTTCGCCTATCCACCGACTCACTGGTTGGGGAGTAGTGAGCGGTGGTATCTGTAGAAGCTAGTAACAGCCTCCGGACTGAAGTATTCAATTTAGTCCAGTGGTACGTTACGTGTTTACGGATCAGAAGGTACCGAATTCTATCCGCCTCAGAGGTATCATTTTTACGATCAAATGTAAAAGAAATTATCAAAGTATTCTAGCTTAAATTTCGCATTAAATGTATTCTTAAAGTTAATTGGTAATTAATTACTCAATGCACATTTTATTATCTATGTCATGTATAGTATTTTATTTAACATTGAAAATTATTATCGTAAGCTTATTCACATAGTGTATTATAGATAAAATTCTTTTGCACTTATTTTATTGTTTGTGTTCCACCCTTGAAATTGTTAATAGTGTACCGCAGCAATAAAAGGTTGAGAATCACTGTTGTATTCATTAGTATAAAAATACTGTTACGTTGATCGGGGTTCGAGGATTTTATGCGAATCAGTCGCAAAGAAGAAGACAGTTCTTTAACAGCCATGAGAATTTATTGTCGAAAACCCAATCGTTGAAATACAGGATTCAGCAGCAATATTTGCAGAATAAATCTCAGAAGGTCTTCACACTTCTACAGCACTCAGACACAATTATCAGTGTCTAAAATACACATATGTAAAAGAATATTCACAAGCAACGCTCGTTCAATTAAATGACCGAGCTAATCTGTAATCCCGGTCAAGGCAAGTCTACTAATCGCTAATCAAAGCAATACTAACTAATCGCTAGTCAAAATCAGACTAACTGATCTTCGGAGAGCATCTCTCTATTAAAAGGTTTCGCGGAATTTTCGAGAAAGATCCACTTGCGTCATAGGTCTTGAAATTAGTGGATTTCTCTATAAATTTCTAGAAGAATCCAGAGGTCCCGAACTCGCCAACATGGTCGCCAGAGTAGTCAAAATGGTCCCCAAAATCACCACATTGGTCGCCAAAAATGATGCTAACTTGGCTCTATCGCCAAGATTTCGCCAATTTCCCATTTAATCGCCATTTTAACGTAAGGGACGACGTTGTTTACGAATATATTACAACTTTAACATAAAATAAATATAACATAGAGCAATATAAATGCATTACACATCCAAATACAAATTATTTACACTAGTTTACACAAAATTCGTAACAATACTTTGATAATGTATGGCTCATTATTAATTCGAATTGACGTAAGTTGATTTATATATGTTACCGGCAAAGTATGAAATCCGGCATTCTATAGAATGCCTAGGCATTCTATACAATGCCTAAATCTAGCCGGCAATGTATGAAATGATTCCTGTTTCACACATTGCCTAGGCATTCTATAGAATGCCTAATGAGAAACCGGCAAAGTATGAAATACATCTCAGATTCATTTCGAATATTGTCAATTGGCAAGATATAAAACTTTTAACGCATATCTCAGACTCAGAATCTGTTAGTTGTACATTGCTGTTTGTTCGGAAATGTCAAAATACTCAATTTTACTTAAATTTATTCAACAAAAATTGTTTTTTTTCCTGTGCTAACTGAAAATGGAGAAGCAAGCTATAGTGTTGGAGAATGAGACATGGTCTAAAGCAGGGCTTGGCAACATATGTCACACGAGCCACATGTGGCACGCGAAACAATTCTCAGTAGCACTTTGCACTACTCAACAAATTTATAAATTTTTGAATTGTTTCAATGCTCTACTGTGTGGTTCGGTGAATCATATTGGTAGATTGGTTTGACACGCAACAGCTAAAAGGTTGCCGACCCATGGTCCATAGACATGAAAAAAATATTCAATGGTTAGTTGCCTAAAAGTCGAGTTGATGCTCGAAAAAAAAGGTTTTTTCTTAACTGAAATTACTTACTAGAAGTTAATAACTGATATAAAAAAATGCTAAAATGACTACTAAGAAGAAACCCAGGGACTATTGGTTGCTGAATAGCTATGATATGATGTTTGCGGAAAATCTAAGTGAACTCATTTAAGTTGTTAAAGAAAGCGTCGGCACCATAATACAGTGGTCTTCAACCCTTGTTCCGTGGATCATAGGGTATCAGGTCACTCAAGGAGCATTAAATTATTTCCATTATATTTACTGGGGTGTATTTTTCTCGTGTTTGTGCGATTTTCCATGGAAATTACTTTATATTTTATGTGAAATCATTTTATAATTATTTTTTGCTGAAACTGAATTTTACTCTGAAGACATGTTTAAATACAATTAAATTATATAAAATTAAAAATATAAATAATCAACGTCCCACCCTTAGCAGGCCGCCGTTAAATCATCAAACGTTGACTGGTCCGGAAGAGAAAACTTGGGAAGAAATGGTATACAGTATTACGTCACGGATTCTTTTTTTCCCCAATGGGGCTGCAGATTCGTTTTTTTTTTTGTTTCTTTTTATCATTTTCAGATCTAGTACATTCCCCAGGGGCTGGTATCCCTTTTTAGTGCGGCATCATGTAAGCGATACAAATTGCCGCCGGTAATTTTGACACCCAGTTTGACGATGTGAACTTGTTCTAGGAATTTAATTTGCCAAGAGCAAAATTAATTTCATGATTCTGGGGATATGATAGAATTCTGAAAGAACTTTCAACCAAATACAAAATTGTTACACGTTATGCTATTGAACTGTACATCCCCCTACGTGAAATTTGCCAGAAAAAAACAACATTATTTTTTTTTTAAAAGGTATTGTAATACCAAATCATTGATTTTTTCCCGAATGCCAATATATTGGTACTTGTAATGAGTGAGAAATAGGATTGTTTCTATCAACTTGGAACTTCTGAAGGAATTTTAAAACCAAGTATACGCGAAATCACAATTTAACAATATTTTTTTTAATGGCAGTCTCATTATTTTGTCAGAATAACATTTATACTTTTAGGAGTGTAAGTCATTGATATAATATCCTTATAATGACCTTTTTTCATACTTTGCCTAAATAGCTTTAGGCATTGTATAGAATGCCTGGGCATTCTATACAATGCCTAGGCCAAGTATGTAATCAATCTCATATTTCACACTTTGCCTAAAAACTTCCGGCATTGTATAGAATGCCTAGGCATTCTATAGAATGCCGGCATTTCATACTTTGCCGGTAACATATATATAAACATCACATTATTAAACTTGAACTATTCTAATAGTTCTAATCAAGTATTTCTCACAAGCAAACTTGCTCAACAACATAACTTATTTTATGTCTGTTGAAAGATTTTATGTTTGAGAAGTAAGTGCATATAATATTGAATTACAGATAGTGCAAGGGTTTCAGGAAATGTGTGAAAAAAATGATGTAAACAAAATTAGTTTCAAGTATAGAAAAATTTGTTAGAAGAAAAAAGAAACTTAATCACCAGAGTTTCCTATGAGAATCACCAATATAGAAAAGTTCAAAACCAGAGGATTAAGAACACATGGAGCAAAACTAGTGAAAGCAGATCAATTACAAGTAAAACTTTTCGAAGAAAACCAAACAAACATTAAAAGAATGACGTAAAAAAAGTAATTTTCAAAAACTTTTTTTTTTCTCTAAAGAATTCTTTGAAGTTTCGAAATGCAATGGTTTTTATTTTGACATTTTACTTGTTTGCTCGCGTGTAATAATGGTTTCATTTCCAGATTTATAAATTTAGTTAAGTTTGGATTTTATTCCACAGATATAAATAGCAATATTATGAAGATTGTGAATCTTTTCCGGGGAACAATGGAATTGTTTAGTTTAAGTTATATTATGGTAAGAAAGATACAATTCATCTGGAAAACACCGCAGATAACCATCCAAATTGAGTAAACTATAAAAGCACAGATAAAAGCTTTCAGAATATTTTGAAGCACAGCAATTTGAGTAGCAATTGATAATTAAAGCATTCAAATTACTGTATTATAAATTCAAATTCAAATTATGATGTTTTATATTAAATATGCAGAAAAAAATCTTAACTCTGAAGACCACCACCCATCCGGTATAGTGGTTAGCTGACTGCGGTGCCGAAGGGACTGGGTTCGAATCCCGGATAAGGCATGGCTGTTTGTGTTGTAATCCTTTCTTCTGTCTGTGTTGTTTGCACCCGTGTGATACATTGCGTGGTGAAAAGGATTTATAAATGTTAAAAAAAAAGAAATTCTGAAGGCCAAATAATATGAAGTTTAGGTAGAAAAAATATATAATATTATATAAATTAAAATACAATAGATTGATTTTTTATTAACATCAGATTCCGAAGCAACATGAGGACTACTGGGGAAGTACCTTGTAAATTTCAACCACAGACAAGAATATCACCTGATCCGGCACCACAGTCGTCACACTTCCACACTACACTAAAGCCTCTCTACACGATGAGTCTTAAGTTTCGCCAGAGCTTGATCCCACAATGTCATGCTCACACACTTTCACGATCAGGGCCACTCGGATGCCACTGCCAATAAATGTTTTAGGAATACAATATTAAGTTTATATGTCAAATACTTACTTTTTATCTCATAAGTCTATAATTTTCTTTTTACGACTATTATTGATAATATAATACAGGTGGTAATTAAAAGGTTTTATTATAATGATTGTCAAACCCCGATTGAACGAATTCACGGGGACCGAACATTTTGTTCGTTAATTCAAGGTTATTCATCATATCGGGATCTAAGCAAAATACAAATTTTTTACTTTTACCTTGTGACGGTTCGATCCAATATCCTTCTATTAATAGTCCTTTTGGAGAATTTCTAGTCTTTAAAAATTATTTTATTGTCAAACTCATCTTCCAAGAAGGCTTGATTATGTTAATTAAGACTACTATATATAGTCTAGGTTTTCAGGTTAGAGAGAGAGATGGATAGACTGCTATCGGAGCAGAGATTAATCAAATTGATTGTGAATCGCGGAAATTTAATATTTGACAGTTGAATTACTTAAGGTGACGAATTATCACTGGGGATTGATCCCAGATTAAATAGATCAGAAGTCAGAGTTATCGCCTTGAGTAAGTTTGTTTAGTATTAACGTTTTCTCATCTCTCGCGTACCTTGTTAATTGTTGGTATAATTATTAGTTGGGTGCGTCTCTTAGGCTGGATCAATTGAATTTGAGTTGTGATAATTATCGTGAATAAATTAGATTGTTTTGTCGAAAGATGGCTAGTGTTCCTTCCAATCCTTCCACACCTTCAGGCGTGCAGACGAGAACATTACAACCTTTTGTAAATTCTGTAAGCAACTACACAAAATATATCCAGAGTTAGAAATTACACACTTTCTTATCAACAGCTAAAAATGCTATTAGTGAATTAATACGCCCTAGTTTATTGGAAGTTTTAAAATACCGACTAATCAATGTTTGAAATTTTTAAATCCCTGACTTGAAAGAGTTCTTTTTCGACTTTACACAGAGAAGGAAGTACTCCATCATTTACATCCTAATGCATAAGGTGTTTTTTCACAGTTTCTAAATCATGTAAAGCATTAAAAAAAGTTACAGTTATGATAAGTGTTTCATTATGAATTTCTGCATCTAAATTACAATCAAGCTCTTACAAATTAACAATTTTCTAAACTTCAGTTGCATCTTTAGGCAGTCCGCCATCAAAAGTTACAGAATCGTCAAAATCTGAAAATGACGCTTGTGTTGTGGAGTGGGATGAGATAAGAAAAGTTTCCTGTCCTATTCAAAACCCACACGATTGGTTTCACTCACGACTTATCTTTACCTATAAAGTCTAATAAAGGTCTTCTCCCTTTCCAATCGAAATTTGCTACTTCCAAGAAAAATCCGTTACCTTTTCCGGGCAAAAAGAATTTCATTTGAAAAAAAAATCCAATTTTTTCTAATACAAGCAAATGAAAAAAAAATTTCAATTGCTGAAATAATTCGTTAAATCTGAGTTTATCATTCGTTAAATAGGGGGCTTTTACCTTCCTTTTAATCGGGGAAAGAGAAGATCGTAAATCGCGAAATTCGTTAAATCGGGACTGTATTTTGATATTGTCCTAGTACATTCTGTTTATTATTTGCCAAATATAGACTTATTTCTTATGCATTATTTTTTCATATTTATTCCATTTATTTATTTAGATGCAACGGTTTCAATTAACCATGCTTAACAATAATTTAATTTTAAAAAAAATCAGGATCTTTTTAGAAACTACTATTTTTTATATATTTTTCTTTTCTATCTTTTTTTATTGAAACTTTTTTAATATAGTAACGAATTATGTAGTGTTTGTATACCTAAGAGCTGCAATGTTGTTTTGCATAATCATCGATTAACGGTTATATTTCTTAAAGCACAAAAAGTTTATTTTACGTTAAGTCAATTCACAAAAACAGATTAATTTACGAAACACAAAATACATATAAAATATTATATTAAATTCTATTTCATTAAGTTCTATTTTAAACAGTCTCAGCAAATAAATATCAGAAAGAAAAACTTAATACTTATTAGGTTTTCAAGTATGAAATGGAGAAAAGATAGACTAAGCCCATAACTTTATTTAGACACCGAATTTTGGCATAATTTGTTTTTCGTGTGAAAGGTTCACATATTCCTCTTTTTAACGCATATTTAAGTTTGAAAAAAATTAACAGATCATCTTAAAATCTTAGCTTTTATTAGGAAAAAATCGAATTCAATTATTTGCATTTTGTGTCCATTCATACTTGACAACCTAATAAAAAATAAATTTGCTCCATTTAAGAAACATTTATATGAAAATAAAATAAAAGCAGATTATCTGACTGACCAAAACTGATGTCAAACTACATCTTTCGTTTAAATCTGAGCAACACACATAATAATCAATTTAAATTCGAAATTTCACCGAACACTAATCAACATATCACCAGGAAACGAATCTCCCTAAACAATTCCGATTTACAAAGATTCCGTCTCTATTCGGCCATTTTAAACAGATGTCTTCAAAACGGTGTCCATTTCGAAAGGATTAATGCAACCCAATAAATCCTTTATCAACATCTGGGATAATTTATCTGTGTAATCAATGGGACTTTGTCGCATACGGCCAAGACAGTAAACCGAAAGAGAAGGATGACTTTCCCGGCGATAACAGAATGTAGAGGAATTTCCTAGGTCTTGCCTAATTATGTTATCGGTTAATCCACGGTAGAGCCAAAATTTGAAAATGAGATACGATGGACTATACCGATTTACTGGCTTCTGTGGGAGCTGACTTGAACGTCGAGTATTAGTATGACTACCTAATCTGATAAAGCCGTACGAAGTAACATTTAATGGTTATAAAATGTAATATTTGTTTTCGACAAATTTTTATAAAGTACTCATTTATTTAGCCCTTAAGCCATAAGGACATATTAGTATTAGATTCGATTTTAAGAGATAGTTCAACGAGGAGGGAGATCCTAAATACGAAGGACATTCCAAAAAATAAGTTTCGTCACATTTTTTAAAGCGAAGATGATACACCAGGCAAAAAAAACTATAAAAAACTTTCCATTGCTGCTCAACGATGCAAGTAGCATCAGTGTAGAAAGAATGACGCATGCGCAGGGGGTCGAAGAGAGAGCAGCAATAGCAGACCGGCATGCCCGAGGGCACATAGACGTGTTCTGACAACGTAGTCTCCAATGGAAGTGCATGGCGTCATCTGATTTAAATCCCATTATCCAGAAATCACCAACAGACTGTGTATTCTGACACACATTTGGAGTTTTTCGGTTGCAGAGAAAAAAGGCATTTTGTGGAAGATGAAGGTCGAAATGGGCATTCCTCCACATCCAAAAATGAAAACGACGCTTCTCAATCGTACTTTCACCTGTTCCCTGCATTAGAAATTGCACTCTAGGGAGGTTACTCTCAAAACAATGCTGAGGCGAAGCAGGCTGTGCGATAACTTCTTGCATAGCACGGCATGGGGTTTTACCATAGTGGTATCTTTAAATCGATTGCACTCTACGACAAATGTCTTAATGTCCGAAAAACAGTGAAGACATGTGTAGCTCATGATACCATGGTGTATTTGGTGTATTTTATCTGACAATAAAGTTTTCGCATGGAAAAAATAAGGAACTAACTTTCATAGGGTCCCTTGTATTACTCTAATACAGGGGTGGCCAATCTTTTTGCGAAGAGTGCCACTATCCGATAAAAAAAATTATGCGTGCCACTTCAAACATTTCCAACAAACAAAAGAATATGAAAAGGTGAAGAAATGTTTATAGGAAAAAAGAATTTTTACGCAAATAGCACACATTTTATGCAAGTCTAAGTAGTGGAAATTTAAAAACAATATAATAAATAAGACAAAAGTACGAACTTAAATTTTTTTGTTAAAAGTTTTTTTCTAGTTTCAATCAGTTAGGTTAGATATAAAATAAAACCGAGTAACCAGAAAAAATTAATTCTAAATAATTTTTAAACCGTCAGTAATTTTTAATGTGGTTCTTCAACTTATAGATTTTTTACTGAGTCATCTACATTAGGATTAGTTCTCGAAAATGCTAACAAATTCAGGTCGTTTCAGATATGCATCAGTTTCTCTTTTTATCTCTAAAATCGAGACACAAACGTAAAAGTGTATACGCAAAGGAAGGTATATGATCAATCAGAATTGGAAAATAACAATATTTTCATCGTAATTTTAAATTTAAATTATTTAAATGCCTTATAGTATCGGTAAGAAATTCTAAATCTCAAAGAATTTCATTCTTGAAAAGCCAACACTCACTGGGCAGTTCATTGTTTTCCAGATATTTTAAGCCACGCCCCTAAAATTCCAGAATCTCATGATTTGGAAAACCAACGCACACAGCAATGAAAAAGTGTTGTCTGCATTATAATTTTCTGTGTAATTTAATTAAGTGTACTTAAAATAAATTTTTATGTTCTTTTTGTCTGAGACAACTACCTTTTTACATAACAGTAAAGAAATAAATTAGTATTTATCATTATCTTTTAATTTTTTAAAATTTTTTAATAAGTCTTCACGTGTCATTCTTACAACTCAACCGTGCCACACTGTGGCATGCGTGCCGCAGGTTGGCCACCCCTGCTCTAATAATTGCCATCAAACTAATAAATTGGAACCGTGTTTAGATAACGAAATTATTATAGGTCTCCCTATCTACACACCTACACCAGATTGTGTACATAGACCATGAACCCTGACACATTTAGTACACATCAATTCATGTTTCAAAATTCTCTTTCTGTAGAATAATGAGGTTATTATTTCAGTCAATAATTTGTTCTAATTCTCCCAAACTTATTTCTTAACTTAAAAAACGTTTTAATACAGAAAAATTTTGTTTTCGTATAAAATGCATCAGTCAAAAGTATAAAACATAAACACATCATGCAATGAAATAAATATATCTAAACAAAAAACAGATTTATTGTTATTGTTCTATAACGCGGTATGCAAATATCTTTTAGACAATAAATGTTCATTTCACTCTCTCTCCATTCTTAGCAAATGAAAGTATTGCCACTGCAGAGACTCGCTTGGCCATGTGGGAAATATCTTACTTCTTCCTTCCGATAGGATGCTGCAGAGTATAAACTTCCTGCGTGAAAATTGTTCTCTTTTCCCTTATGTACTTTGTATTCGGGAATTTAAATAAATGTTTCTGATACAAGCAAGATATTTTTACGCCGTCCAAATAAATTACTGCACTATTGTTTCTCTATTTGCTTTGAAAGCTAATGTTTCAATGAAAATAAATGTTTCGTATAAACATATAAAACTAAAGATACACATGACGTTTTTGAATAATAACAGAATTCGCTGAAGGGGCATCTAAATATAGCTTTAAACATTTGTTGCTAATTCACATAAACCGACAAAACAACTAAATCACAATTTATGTAACCATATTTATATCAATAGAAATAATAAATCATGACACAATTTGGGTTGCTACTATGTGTTAAATATTTTCTGCCATTTTGAAACTTTCCATGATCCAAGTTTCAAATGTTCCATTCTTTTCTTTGTAACTATTTGGAAATAAAATTTAGGAAATGAAAGGTAAGATATTTTTTCATGGTAAATCATTACCTGAAAAATTAAAGTATATCTCAGTTTTCTCGCTTTAAGATTTTTCCAGTATAACTTGGATTTTGGATTATTCATGGTATCTATAAATGAAAGAAAAACGTATCTGTCGTAAGAAGTGAGTTAATCTCTAAATTCATAAATTCAAAATCATCAGCTGTTAAAGCGACTTCTGGCTCCTTTCTCTCATATATTTTGAGCGACATGCTTAACGTACATATTATTAAATGAATGATGCTCAAATATCAGCCATAACACATTGTTTTGGGAATCAAGTATATGCTCAAATTACTGAAAATTATTTTTTACAGTGAAAACCGTTTAACACGAAACTAAGGGAACTGAAATATTTTTTCGAGTTAAAAGAATTTCGTGTTAAAGGATACTGCAAAAAAAAGTATTCAACAAAACTATGTTTATTAAAGTACATTTTTTGCATATATAATGTATATATGCATGTATTTAGGATGCATTGGATATTTTCTGGAAGATGCTGAGTCTGCATATCACCAAAATGTTCAGCGCAACATAGAGTGGTATATGAGGAGTCAATGGGTTTACAATCACCAAACAGATAAGGAGTTCGATTGGCGAGGCTTCAGAAGAACAAGCAGGCAAAGGCAACATTGCAATCTATAGGGCAAAAAAGTCTTCAACACTGCATGTCCTGTACGGTTACGCATTTTCTGTTGAAATGAATCGTATACAGCTCCTGAAGATGAAAGAAGACAACAGACTGGAGATATGCCTATAGTTGATCGTTGTACAGGAAATATCCACTGGGGATGATGGAGTGGAATTCAATACCAATGTAATATCGCGTGTAAGAACAGTATGGCGGTGCATAAAACAATATTTAAGCTACTTTTCTCCAAGGTATCTCCAGGTTCTAATTTAACCTTCGAAGAGCCGAGTGTCTACACCAGGGGTCAGCAACTTATGGCACGCGTGCCACATGTAGCACGCGGTACAATTCTCACTGGCACTCTGCACTACTTTACATATTCGTAAATTTTTGAATGGATGAAAGTTGATAAATTTGTAATGGAGCTTATTTAACAAACATCTGTAGAATTATGGACGTTTACCGAATTACGAAAAAATCAGAAATATAATTTGAGATAAATTTATCGAGCAATTTAGTAAATATTTGAAAATCACTGCTAGAGAGATTTAATTGCTTAAAGAGAGAAAACTGCATGTACTCTGCTTTTCGCTTTTGATTCTACATATGTAAGTAAAAAAATTCTTTCTTCAAATGAAAAATAGTTCGAGTTCTCAAAGAAATTGTTTACCAACTAATGCTCAGAATCGTATCAAATTGAAAGTCAAAAGTTATATCCCTGATTTTGCGATATGAAAGTAGAGCGATGCAAGCACAGGTTCGCATTAAAGTTTGTATTGATCTTTTTATTTGAGGAGGAATATTTATGTTTTATGTTTTCTATTTCTTAATTTAATAAATATGTTTAAAAATACATAAAATATGTACACACAGTTTTAGTATTTTATTTTTGTTGAAGAAACACTTATAATTTATACTGTTTGTTTTAATAAATATCTTTAAATGATGCAAAATTAAAATATAATAAAACTATAAATACATATTGTTGACCTCTATTTTCTAAATCTGCATCATGCATTATCGCGAGAGAATCGAATTGTTTCAAAAATGTCCTGCTATGTGGCAAGCTGAATCATATTGGTAGATCGGTTCGGCCCGCCACAGCTAAAAGGTAGCCGACCCCTGGTCTACACTGAAATACGAAGCATATGCATATTTCATCACGTGGTATACTCTCATGTGAAAAATTCCCCATGGTGTGGAATTTTCTTAAAATGGTGTTGCTTTTTAGGTGGCTAACCCCTATGCATGTGTTATACCAAAAGAAAAATAATTACTGAACGAAATCCAGTGTTGCACTCACGCTGCAAATGTTTTGAAATAAACAAATGGTATATTTTCAACACAAAAAGAAATATAATTTTCTAATATTTTAGAGTATGACTGTTCATAATATACATCCAAATACCTTAGATAATTTTAAAAATTAATAATCTTATCAGTTTGCACAAAGCTCTGAATGGGCATTATCAAAGACGATTTTTAACAGTCCCCTATGTTGCCACTTTGCATATCAATTGCTAATTTTTATTTGTCAATTTCATGTTTCAAGAGTCTGAACAGTTGGAAATCTTGAGCATTCCTTAGGAGCTTTAACTAGTGTTTGAATTTTCGTAAAATAAAAGAACTGTAAAATGCACTTTGAAAAGTTTTGTACATTTCAGATTTGATTTGAAATCAATACGATTGCATCCTTTGATTAGTAATTAATTTTATAGAAGTACATACAGTGTCTCTCAATTCTTCGAATAAGTAATGTAGCTAATGTTGAATATTGATTGGTAGTATATATATATTCAATAATACATAACGACTAACTATGTATTAAATATTAAATTCTATTTTTAATATTTAACCAAATATATTTCTAATTCAAATACAATAGTCATTTTCATGTCAAATGGATACCAAAAGCATTTTAGAAATAATGTTCTGGTGCTAAGGTAGCATCGGTAATTTTTTTTTCTTTGTCAATAATGCTTTTTTCTCCTTAATTCACTTGCCTGTGAATTAATCCAAAATTGATGCAAACCCAAGAATATTTGCAAGAAAAGAATGAACTACTAGAGCATGAATATCCATTGCATGAGTAAATAGCAGACCATCAAAGAAAATGCCTTTTTCTCCTAGAATCCATTCTGTTTAATCATCAAGTTTCGCAACACAATGAACGAGATTATCACCAGGGTTGTTTTCAAGTGAGCACAAAATGGCAGTCTGATGAACCAGCAAAAATGTCGCCCTCTTAACTTGTTGCAGAAAGAAGCTTTCATGATAGAGATTAATAGCTATCTCTTTGTCATACTACACCCACTAAAAGTATCAAATAAGCGTGTTTCCATCTCCACCCAACAACCTTTTAGCGTGTGGTGACAAAAGAAGAAGCCGGAATTGAAGAGGAAGGCAAGTAGTGTTTATTTCCCAGTGAAGCCAACGTGCAAATTATTGCAAATTGGTGCGCAGAGTCGATAAAATGTTGCCTATCGATCATTTTGTTCTCGATTCAATTTGGAAAATAGCTACTTGAGCGATAAATGTATTTTTTTCTCTCGTTTTGTTCTTTTGGAGGAATTATTATTTTATTTATTGATGCGGAAGAGATTTATGACAGTTTGGATTTTTTGCGTTTTTACAGAGAGAGAGAGAGAGAGATATGTTTTATCTTTTTACATTAAAGGCAATAGTTTGCTATAAATTGTGCGTTATGAAATAGCATCGTTTTTCACAGTACATTGTTCCCACTTTGTGGGGGAGGGAGACATAGAATGGAAATCGTATATTTTGTGTCAGTTTTATTGTAACTCAGTGGTTACAATAAAACTATTGTACGTAATTGTGCGTTATTTGTACGTATCACACAATCATAATAATCAATAAATAGTTTAATAACCTTATAATCTACTTAATTTTTTAAAAAATTATTATAATTAATATTTTCTATTGATAAGTTATTAAGGCTAATAAACCTGACATTAAGATAAGCAAAGATCATGGTCAAGGTGCAAAATGATCTTTCGGACCCATTGGAAATCAATAAAATTATAGTTTAAAAAAACTATAAAAAAAACCTTTTAAGTTACACGAACTAAGTTGTAACTTAATCTTTTAGTCGCCAAATCTGAAATTAGTCTCCAAATCTGGAATTAGTCACCAAGCTGGAATTAATCGCCAAACCTGGAAATGGAATCTGAAATTAGTCTCCAAATGCGGGATGGGATCTCAAAATGGAAAATTATTAATCCTGATAATCCTGATTAGGACAATGTAACAAAATTATTAAATTATTGCATTGTCGTCAGTCCTGGATAACTGAGCGAAATTTTCAATTAATCTGATCATTTAAAGTCAATGCAAATATTTAGCTCAAAGATTCCATTATATACAAGTGAAGCTTATAAAAGAGTGTTAAGAAAAATGGTGTTCGACAGGGAGATGCAGTAGCGTGTCTTCTCTTTGGTCAAGCATTATAAAAAGTGGTAAGAGATTGTAATATCAATACCAGAGGATATACCTTTAATAAATCAATACAGTTGGCTTTTGCTGATGACATTGATACCATTGCCCGAACACCCCCCGCACTTCTTATCTTTAGAGAGCGAGGCCCTCAGGATGGGACTGAAAATCAATGAGAAAAAGACCAAATACATGCCTTTCACTAAATCTTGTTTTAACAAATCCCACTTTAAAATTGAAGAGTTTATTTTTGAAGTGTTGATAGTTTCACTTATTTACGTTCGGAAATTAACAATACAAACGATTATACTACTGAAGTGCAAAAGAGAATTACTATGGCTAATAGATGTCTTACTGGAATACGAAAATATATGAAACTGAATTTAATCAAACGAAAAATAAAGGCTCTATTGAATAAAAGTCTTTTAAGATCAATATTAACATATACATGGTCCACGTCTCTACCAGATGAGAACATGCTAGGTATCTACGAAAGGAAGATTTTAAGATTTATTTTTGGAGAAATTCAGGTAAATGGAACTTGGCGAAGAAGATCAAATTTCGAGCTCTATCAATCAAATAAAGAATCTGACATCGTTAACTTCATCAAAATACAACGAATCCACAGAAAGGCAAGTTAAAACATAGTTATTTCCACTAATTTTTACTTATAACATATTAGAGAAAACTGACAAAAAATTTTGTGATTAATTTATTTTGACTTCAAAATTTAATTGGTGAGAAAAGAAAAAAAAAACTAATATATTTTACGCAGTTAAATTATTTAAGTGAATAAATAAAACGTATATTCATGGCGTAGTTGGTTTCGCGTTGGCCTTGTACGCTCAAGTTTTGCGGGTTCTGTACCGGCCCAAGTCGGTGGATTTTCATGATGTAACTAATCGACAGCATCCACGTCGCATGAATATGCGGCATGTAAAAAATCCCTTTAGTGTCTAATTAACCCGGATGCTTTCGGCAAAACAAAAAATTCCTAGTACAATTTCTTATTGTCAGAGATCAGGTGCCTCTCCCTAGGGAGGAAACTGGGCGTAAAAATTATATTGGGGTAATTTGTATGTACCTATATGGTGCCGCACTAAAAAGTGATACTAGCTCCTGGGTCTTCAATGGTAGGGGCTGTGGGTAGCCTAGTGGTTAGAGCATGGGACTCCAGATCGAAAGGCCTGGGTTCGATGCCTGATGCCACCAAATACCCTCCGAGTACACACGGCGTACGTGCTCGTTAAATCAGTGAGTCCGAAAGTCTTGTGGGTGGTCGTAGCAGAAACTGTGGATGCAGGGGGCTGGAGAATATTTCCCTCCCCTCCAGTTCTATGCCTAAATTGTGGAGGTGGAGATAGGTGGTGTCGCTCTCTATCGTGTAAGAATCGAGCTAAATTGTACTGTCACCTGCATGGTGTTCAAAGCTAAAAGCAAACGACAGGCGTACACCTAGCCCCTTGCCACGATGGATTTCGTGGGCCTCGATCTGACACGTCAGACAGGAGACATTTGAAACAACAATGGTAAAAATACCAATCCGCAGCCCCATTTGTTAAAAAATTCTTTAAGTGATAATAGAGCACACGCTTGCTAAAGGTTGTAACTAAAAGATTTTGATACATAATTTTGTACAATCTCCTTGGACTTGATTATATTACTAATGTATTGAAGTATAGACTATAATTTTTGTTGAAATTTAGACCTCAGAGTATAATAACATCTACTGAAATGGACAAAAAGCGTTGTTACATTGAATGATATCAATAAAGAGCTTAAACATTCTTTACAGTTTTTACAAAGTCCAATATGGACATTGATTCAAAATTGTTGAATTATTATTTTAAATACGTATTGGGAAATCAGATAATGCTGAAATATAAGGGCACTTATACTACTGTAATGTAATTTAACGTTATGTTTAAAAGTTAATTGTGAGAAAAAATATCAAATAGGAATACTGAATTATTCACGGAAACAAATTGTGATTCTATCAAAACCTTATATATAATATTTGCTTTAAATGCAAAAATAATATATATTCAAATAACCACTTTAAAAGAAACAAAAAGTTAGATATATATTTTTATGTGGAATTCGGTACCCAATCTTTAAGCCTTAAGAAACCTCTACCCATAACGATTACCATCATCGACTAGCACTGCACCCTACATAATGCTTATCGGATGATCTTTCTCTACATAATCTATGTAAGAAGCAAAAAAAAGGAGGGGGATAAAGATATTCCTTCCCTCTAAAGAGCATAAAAACCAAGCTTTCATGTCATCGTGTCTAATGGAACACTGAGTAGACGACATCTAGATCCCCCCCCCCCAACCTCTGAAGATCAGATATCGCCTTTAAAGATGATATTCGATCTTATGATCCTGCGATTGGTGTTGCCCAACTATACATCCGTATAAAAGGATGTGTTCACGTGATCGATAACAGCCAATGAGAAATGGTGTGCCATCGGGGTAAAATAGGGATTTTGTTGATTTTCATTTTGTCTTTGGAAGGATTGTGTGAGTCGATTTGTATTTCGTTCTGGATACTGGTTATTTCCCTTTTTTGTTTTCACCTTTTTCGTTATCAGGAAATTTTATTTTTATTGATGCACCCGTTTAGTTCTATTGGGATTCTTTGTAATGGTATAAAAAATGATGTTTTGGAGGGAAACCGTAAAGGGGTTTTTTATGGTATTGTAGAAGCAACTTCTGCAATTATCAAAGGGTGATTATTTAAAAAAAACATAATTAATAGCTTTAAAAGTTATCAGATTCTTTTTTAATTCAGCTTAAAGTTTCAAAACTGAATTATTTTTAACTTATTTCTTACTGTTGGATATTTACTTGAACAAAATGCAATTCCTAATGCTTATAGAATGATTTATTGTCCATTTCATTTATGAAAAAATGCTCCCTTCAAGTTTCCCCATAAACAAAAATTGTTACAATTTTAACATATTGCAATGTACTTTGAGTATTATAATTCTTTTTTTCGCGATTGAAAGCGAAAATACAACAGTATATATGGGGTTTTAATGTATTCAACACTTTTAATTCTTAATTCAACACAAATAAATCGACCTTACAATTTTATCCCACAATTATCAGCGGCTTGTGGTTATGGTCACGAACTCGTGGCTGGCGTGTCGCGGGTTCCAATCCTGGTGCTAGAGAAGACTCGCCGTTTAGAGCGGCTGGTGCACGTTAAACCTGTCGCGATTGCATTAATCCTCCCGTAGGCGTGTTGTGTTAGTTTGGAATGGGAGGGTATTAGTTCAAGAGTAGGCCTCGTCACTTGACAATCACTCACCCAGACTTATCAGTTAGATATGTAAGTATATGTGCGCATGAAATATAAAAATAAGCAATTATTTATCAAAATAAAATTCACAAATAACTAAGAAAGTGAATAAATCGTAGATATTAGAATGTAGGTTAAGGTATCCGACTGCTTGCGACAAATTTTTTAAAAAAAATTTCTTTTCTTCTTGTTGTTTTTAGATGTGTTAGTACATTTTAAGAAAAATATGCTAAAATTAAGGAGAAGAAAAGAAATTATCATTATGAAAATGGAAAAAAATTGGTCAAAATTTACAAAAATTAGCAAAAACGTGGCCCATTCTGTACCAAAAGTTTATGAAAAAATTTTCAATTCTGATGTGTTCCTATGTTATTCATTTTTGAAATAACCTTCAGGATAAGGTATTTTAATTTTTACAAAAGCTAGAGGACTTTATCTTAGTTATTATATGAAACTGCTTTAAAAAAACAGTGATTATATTAACATAAGGGACTGTAAATTTTGATAAATCTGAAAATAAAAACACTTCTACTATTATACAGAACATACACACAAAAAATTTCAGTTAAATATTTTCAAAACTTTTTGAGCAATCGCTGTCCCCGTTTGAGCATTTTCGGGGGGGGGGAACACATTTAAAATAAAACGCGTTTTAAGGTATGACATCTTGCTTAAAGTAATGGCATCTGCTTTTACTAAAACACTTGTAGTTTTTATTCTAGTGAACGGAAAATAATAAACTTAGTATTTTTATAAGGCAATAAGATGGTCTATAAAATAAAATCATAAAAAAAATCGTCATTTTTTTGGTAAAAGTCCAATTTTAGGATAGTCGGATACCATTTAACTCTATTATGTAATTGACCATGGAAAATGTGCCAGCCACCTCACTATAAACTGGTTTAAGGGAGGTGAAAGGTTGACTTCCTTCAAAGCATAAGCGGCGGGGTCGGTGGAATACTCCCCCCGCGAAACTACTTGACCATTGAGACGTCACTAGTTCCCTAACTGGAAATGTGTCCATTGGTGAAGACAGCCGCAATATGAACGAAATCGTACCCACTAAATCACCATTTTACAACAATGTGGCCGTTCAAAGATGGTAGGTATAACTGTCAATCGTCGATATTCAGGAATCAATCCACATGATTAATATGCTACATTACCGACAGAAAAATTTAAACTCATCAATGGACCCTTAATAAGGATCAGCATTCGGATTGGTCAATACACTTATAATACACCTGCTTTGAAAGGCGACAACCAACTCTAATCTTCTTGATGATTGATTGCCTAAATTACAACAATGCATCCCATTTTCAACATCGAAACTGGACCTTTAACAATTGGTATCTTCTGGCATTCCTTAGTAAGGAAATTGAAGGAATTATGTTTGATGCATAACTCGTGGAACCCTAAAACCGTTTGTGTAACAGGCCAATGTTAAACATGCGTTCTTCGAACGTGGTATTTCGTATCACATCTTTTACTTCTTTCATGCTGATATATCAAGAAAACAATGTATCTACAATAATAACGGAACCTTGCACAATGTGATTATGTAAGCATTTGTTTGACTTTGTTGTTTTATTATTTTCAATCAAAGCTCTCCATATATAAATGTAATAATACATATTTTGTATATCAATGCTAACAAGCAAACAAAATCAATTCTGGGTATACTGAATACCTAAAATATTCTTCAAGATGCATGCGGGTCATATTGTCTACAGTACACTTCCAAAAATTCATGAAATTTATGCCCATAGTATTCCCAATGCCCTTTGTTTTCTTAGTAGATCTGATGGTTGCAGTAATCTAGAAATCAGGGTTTCGAGCTTGAGACCGGAGAGTCAAGATTTCGAATCCCGGTGTCACAGAAGACTTACCGTGTAGAGTATCGATACACATCAAATCTGTCGTGGTTCAAAGTACTCCCATTGCCATGATATGGAAGTTAGGAGAAAGGGATGCCAGTTAAGGTGTCGTTCTTGTCCCTTGATCGTGGTACAAAATTACGATGTTTGTCGCCAATATACATTATGTTGCTTTTGTGTGAGAAGTTAAGCAAAATCAAAAATCAATCTCTTAAAAGTTCTTACATCAGTGCTTCGCAAAGTTTCAATATCTGCGACCCAATATTCAACCATAATTTTCATCACCCCCCCCCCTTCCATACAATAACATTGTACTGAATTCACTAATACTATACTTTGACGCTAAAGCTACAATACGACTAAGTGCGGTGTATACCGGTGTATTTTTAAGTCTTTTTCAGTAAATGCATTTAATGTCCCAGACGTATATATATGTCTCTCTCAGTCAAAGTGTTACTTGCCCCGAACGTATATATACGTCTCTCCAAATTACGATCTTCTCTGTTCACAGCTATAAATAAAGTTTTTCCGAAAGCTTTGGAATGCAATAAAAGGCCATTGACAAGGTTTTTGAAGGATTTAGTTATTTCAGAGAAGGTTTTGCTTTTTTGTTTTTCATCTCCCCCCCCCCCAATATATCACATACGCGTGCCTAGGTGGGAAACGGTGGCATTGAGGAGCGAATCGCGTAACTTTTAATCGTCAGTTCACGGATTAATTATAAACTGTACAAATGTTGTTGTTGCTGCGTGTCCTTCCCAAAGGGAAGTAATGAAAGTTGCCAGAGCCTGTAAGACAGGTTGGACTTCTTAACGATAGATGGTGACACCACCTATCTCCACCTCCAGAATTTAGGCATGGAACTGGAGGTGAGGGAAATATTCACCAGTCCCCTGCATTCGTGGTTTCTGCTGCATCCACCCACAGGACTTTCGAACACACTGATTTCACGAGCACGTACGCCGTGTGTACTTGGAGGGTATTTGGTGGCATCGGGCATCGAACCCAGGCTCTCCAGTCTGGAATTCGATGCTCTAACTACTAGGCTACCCGCGGCGCTCAAACCGAACAAATCATCAAGATATGTGTTGATTTTTTCTTATTTTATATATGTGAAGCCCATGGGGTTACTGGTAATTATTAAACTTGTTCTTAACTTATTATTGTTAAATTAATTACAAAATACATTGTGCAGTACTGATACATTTATAAGTGTGTTACATCAGTGCAAATGCGTATTTGTTATTTATTATGTCAGAATGTATTTTGTTTGTTTACTTTCAGTAAATTAGTAATTTTTAAATAATCTTTTGTTTTCGATTTTTCAAAATGCCCGCGCTCCCCTTGCAGAGTTGTCATGGCTCATAGAGGAATGCGCCTCCTAATTTGAGAAACGCTGTCTAACATTTATTACACAAAACCTAGTTCCCCCTTTTTTCTGCTATTTAAGAGCATACTATATTTAGATTCATAAATAATATCTTTGACTCACATCCAATTTCAAAAATCTCAAATATATGCTTTATTTTCAAAATCTATAAATGTGTGTTTTCTATTTACTAAGAACCACCATTCCTATAAAGTAATTTATCAATGATAAAATATTCAAAACAGATTTAAGTTTCGAGATACATAAAGGATGCAAAAACAATTTTTAGATAATATTTACGAACTGAATTTTATGCATTACACAGATCTTTTTAAAATAAATATTGAAACAAAGTGATTGTTTCCAAGGATAGAAACTTCTACATACAGACAATAGAACGAAATACAAATAAGATTCGAATCTACTGCTCCCTTCAGCGAAATAAGCTGACTAAATCAACAACTTCAAAATAAAACCCGTCGTCTTACAGCATTCAGAAACTCATTTTGTTCTAACTTTTAATTCCTTTGCGAAAATACCTCCAAGGAAAAATGAGCAGAATAACTTCCTCACAATATCTATCCCTTACAAGCAAACGATCGATAGCGAAGAACGTTAAGGTTCAATTCGAAACAAAACATTGATGATCGTCTAGAAAATATTATCGGAATGATAGCCGCAAGACCCATTTTTCGTCGCAGAAAATACTTCCCGGATCGTTAAACCGGGATTTTTCCGAACTTTCATCTGAAAGGTTTTCCCTGGAAAAGGCTACGGAAACGTAAACTTTCCGTGACGATGAATTTAATTACAGCTTTTCACGGAAATCGAAGCTTCGGTGGATTAAGAACTTCTCTCTGCCTCTGAGTCTTAATACGCTGCTTATTGATTCGATTGACTTCTGCATTAATTTTGCAGAAGTTATTGCTCACTCTATTTATGCCGTTTGGATCTTTTGTACTTAATCATGAACAGAAGTGAAATGAAGCACGCTTAGTTGGTATTGGATAGAAAATCAAGACACACAGCATCTGGTTCTTTTTTCATTTTTTTTCAATTCCTTCTAATAGTTCACACTCTCCCTATATATATATATATATTTATTTATGTAATAATTGTTCAAATTTTTAATCTTTAATAAAATACTTCGTATTCATCCACTCAAGTTCAAATACATTTTTTAAAACTTGTAGTGGATGACAACTTGATGTTGATGCAGATTTCTCAGATATTAATTCATTAATTTAATTTAAATCAATGAATAAACAGTAACAAATAAAAATAATAGTTTAACACTATATATATAAAAATCACTCGCTGTGTCCCTGTAGCGCAATGTGTAGCGCGTGGGACTTCCAATCCAAAAGTCATGGGTTCGAATTCCACCATGCGATGGCCTAAATTCTGAAAATGTATTTTTTTTACTATACAATTTTATTGGAATAATTAAATTTAATTATTGAATAAATAGTTCCAAATATAAAAATAATAGTCCAACGCCGTATAAAGATGAGAAAATGGGAAATTGCAAGGAAGTCCTTTTCTATTTTGCCACTTAATATTTTGATTCTCTCCTATATATATATTATACACATATATATATATTTATTTATATTAATTGTAATTGTTTTTTAAAAAGTAAATAAAATAAAATATTGCTTTGTTGACCTAAGTAAGAATTGACTTTAAAATTTATTTTATATCACTTATTTTCAAAGAAGCACACTTGCAAGACTCCATACAACTGGGATGAGCTGAAGGCTTAGTTCCCCTCAGTTGCAGCACTACCCCCTATTTCCCCCGTTATGGCGTGATGAACGACAAAATACCCGAAGAGTCGGTTTTTTGGTTGAATCAGGAAACTCTAGATTTAAACCCTGGACTCAAAATCTTCATTCATAAAACACAGTTTTTAACTTTTAAAAAATGAAACTATCAGGCATGAGAATATTTATAGTAAACATTCTGCTTCAAAAACTTAAATGTAAGAATTTTTTTTACCACGATTCATTTATATTTTTGGTAATAATAAGCCACAAAAATAGTTATATTTTTAAATCCAAAAATTTCAAAACCTATATATATATATATAGGTTTTGAAATTTTTGGATTTTTAAAATTTCTCTACAAGAGAGAGATGAATAAACATGATTAAAACTTAAAAGAATTGAAATTGCAAGATAACCAGACAACAGAATTTAAAAGGAAATATGAAATATTAAAATAGAGTTAAATATAAAAAATATAAAATAATGTATGCTAAGTATTATCAACATTGCTGACTTAGGACAGCTTATATATAAAATAAGTCATATAAAAGGGGGGTTGAACATGTTTTGTGGCCGGCCAACCTTCTCCCTTTCTGTTAATAATACTGAGCAAAAACCTATTGAAAATAATAGATAGAAAGTCTAAATCCATTATGAGAAAAAAGTAACTTATTATATATATATTACTTAGAGTACTTCTAAGTTGACGAGTTTGAGATTGACAGAAGCAATG
>BMAO01013833.1:0-37352 GCA_019973975.1 Trichonephila clavata
AAATTTTAAAAACGTATTATTAAAACATTATAAATAATCAACGCATAAAATTTTTACATTCACGTGATTGGAGAATCGAGCTTTTACACGCAGAAGCTAGAAGTCGATGAACGGAAAATGTTAATTACATCAAATCAAAGCACAAAATAAATAAAATACAATATAAAAAGAGTAAAATAATAATATTCAAAATTATGAATCAAAGTTTTTAGTTGTTCACATAAGTTAGAAATTCCAAATCAGCAAATAGTTAAAATGACGGAAATTAACAGGAAATTGATACAATATAAAAACTGCAAAGAATTTAACAATCAACATTATAATTCTAAGTTATAAAATACCTAATCAATAAATCTCCCCGCTAGAATTTATATACGAACTTTCAGCACGAGCGCTATAGTAAGAATGATTTTAGTAGGTTCAATTAAGCAACGATGAACTTGGCGATTTTCAAAAAGAGCCAAAAATATCAAAGTAACCCATCCTTGTTTGTAGATATTAGAATAGGTGCTGCCAACGAAATTGGCGCATTACACGTCGCCTTGTTTGTTCCTTTTATCTGTCACGATCATATTTTTAGCCTCTTTTGCAAATCGCCAAGTTCATCGTTGGCTTAATTGAACCTACTAAAATCATTCTTGCTGTAGCGCTCGTGCTGAAAGGTTCGTATATGAAATTCTAGCGGCGAGATTTATTGATCAGGTATTTTATAATTTTGAATTGTAATGTTTAATTGTTAAATTTTTTTGCAGTTTTTATATTGTATTAATTTCCTGTTCTGTTTTCCATCATTTTAACATATTTGCTGATTTATGGAATTTCTAACTTATGTGAACAACTAGAAACTTTGACTTGTACATCTGGAGCCCTGGCTAGCACCTTATGCTCCGAAATGATTATTTGCATTATTTTCTTCAAATAGGATGCAAGGATAGGTCTTGATTATCTTTTACAACTGTAAGCTTTGCTAACATGCTTCAACTGTGGTTGGTGAAACTAGAGTATTTTGAATCTATTACTTGGTATTTTAAAATCTATTGGTTGTTTTTAAAAATTCTTCGACTTTTTGAATATGTTCTATTGTGTTACAATTCGCTATTGATGAATAAGATCATTCGCTATTGATGAATAAGATCATTCGCTATGATTAGAGATAAAATTTTTCAATATTTTACGTTGCGATTGATATTTGTTGTAGGTTAAAATAAAATGTTCACTAGTTTCTGGTACATGGCAATCTGAACACATGGAGAATCTGTTTGTTATCATTTAATGGTAATTTCTTTGCCCGCAGCTTATTAATTAAAACTTCTGTATTTCTATTTCTTTGGTGCCTGTCTTTTCCATTTTTTAAGATGAGAAATATAACTGTAATTTTTATGTCTCTTGCTCTTTTTTCATATTTCTTCGTTTTCGCTTTTGTGTTGATTTTTTAAAAATGTATGTTGATCTTCCCAAGTAATCGAAGGAATAATATTCCAAGGATCTGGAGAAGCTTTAGCTAATTTATCTACTTCTTCATTAATTTCTATTTCCTTGTGAGCTGGTACCCAAATGAATGTAATTGATTGAGCTATTTGGAGACACTGGTGTAACGTTGAATTTAAATTTAATATTATCGTACTGGATTTTCTATTAATATTAAGGATACTTTTTAGAACTGATAAGCTGTGCATCAGGATGACATAGGTTTCTGTTTCTGAAACCTAATTTTTTTAACGCAGTCTATAAGGTGATAGCTTCCGCTGTAAAAATGGAAATCATTTCTTTCAGTATGTAATTTTGTCTAACTTTTTTCTTGGGGATTAAAATTCCTATTGATGTTTGATTAGTATTTTTAGAGCCATCTGTTGCAATTATAATACTGTTATTAAAGTTTGACTGGATATAATCATTAAATATATTTTGCACTATGATATCTGGAAGATTTCTGTTTTGAAAAGGCAATTCATGAGTATAGATGTTTATTTTGTGATTTTCATAGATTGGAGGAGGAGGGGTCCACTGAAGAATATCTACTTTAGAAATACATAATTCTTGGAGCAGGTTGATTGTCTTTTGAAAAATACTGATTTCTTTTTCTCTATATCTATAAAAATTATTATTTATATCCCAAAATAACCTTGCATTTGGTGACCAGTCTTTTAATTCTATTTGTTTAGTAATAAATTTTTGACAAAGAAAATTATGTCGATTATTGATACTGCCATTCATAGATTCCTCTCTTAATACGTCTATCGGAGTGTTTCTTGGGAGACCTAGGGCTAAACGTAATGCAGCATTGTACATTGGTTCTAGTTTTTGTCTATTGCTATCGCTTGAAAAGGAAAAAAGTGGACTTCCATAGTCAAAAATAGAACGGATTGTGGCATTAATAATATTTAAAAGAGTATCAGTTCTTGTTCCAATTTTAGGGGACGATAATGCTTTGATTGCATTTAAATATTTAAAACCTTTCTGTCGGAGGTAAATAATATGTTTTTTCTAAGTGATATTGGGGTCGAAGATTATACCTAGGATTTTAAGACACTTTACTTCGGGAATAGGCTTATCACATATTTTAAGAATAGGAGGTATTGTGCTTCTTTTTCTCGAAAAGTTGATTAAACTGCTTTTTTCTAGAGAGGTGGACAAATTCCATTTTTTATACCAGGCTGAAATATTGTTTAAAGATACTTGTAATTCATCTATTGTTTTGTTCCAAATTGTGCCGCTATTATATGAGAATATGTCGTCTGCATATACCAAAAGGTGGCTGTCGTGTTGGATTTCAAAAATGTCTGCCATATAAATCATAAATAGGAAATGGCTCAAGATGCAACCCTGAGGTTCACCATAATTGTTTTTGCTGATTTTCGAAAAATTGTTTTCGCCATTTAATTTGAATTGTTCTTTGATGTAAGAAATTTTGAACCCATCGTAGCAATTTACCTAAATATCGAACTTTTTAATTTAGAAACTAGACCACTTGGCCACACTGAGTCATATGCTGATTTAATATCTAATGCTACTAGAATAAAGTATTCCTTATGTTCTCTAGCCAGTATAATATCATGTTGTAGTTGAAGAATCGTATTAATACTGCTTCTGAGGGGGGGGGGGTAAATGCCATGATGATTTACATGAAAAATTTATTTTGAAAGCTGAAATCCAACATTCTGTGTAGGATCATTCTTTCTATTAATTTGGCAACTATTGAGGTAAGTGAAATTGGGCGATATGACGCTATTTCCTTGGGATTTTTGTGAGGTTTTATGAATGGGGGGGGGGGGGTAAAATAATTGCGTAAGTCCAATATTTTGGAATTTGACTAGAAGACCAACTGTCATTAAAGGATTTCAGGAGAAAATTTATATCTTTGATGGGGAGGTGGTTGATTGTTTGGAGAGTAATTTTATCATGCCCTGGACTGCTGTTTTTTTTATGAGATTTTGCTATTTTTAATTCTTTTAAAGAGAACGGTTTATTAATATCTTGGCTATTCTCCAGAATAAAAATATTTTGGATACTATTATTGTTTTGCGTAATATTTTAAAAAACAATTTGCTTGGGATTGTTCGTTTGTTAGTATGATTCCATTATTCTCAATGATGATAAATGAAGAATAGTTCGAAATTGTTCTGTTTTTGATTATCCGGATTATTTTAAAAAGAATTTTAGGAGAAGAGATTTTTTCACATGTCTTGTGCCAAAAGTTTTCTTTACAGGTTTTTATAGTTCGCTTAAGTTTTGCACTTATTTCTTTATATTTTATCCAGTCTTCTTCTTTAAAGTATTTTCTTGCTTTCTTAAGGAGTTTCTTTTTTTTACTCTTAAATACCCTGCATACTGCTGTCCACCATGGAGCTCTTGAATTGATCTGTTTTATTTCTGATTCCTGAGATAAAATATTTGGGCTTTACTAATTTCTTCTATAATATCTATATTTATATTTTCATTTAAATTTAGCTTTTGTTGAATAAGATTAATAAATTTGTTCCAATTTGTTTTTTGTCTAAAATTATTTGTTGATGAGCTGTTTGTTCTTTTGTAATTAATAATAATAGGGAAATGGTCACACACACTTCCAAATTTATCGGTACTTGTGGACCACGACATATCATACTTTAAATTTATAGATGATAATAAAAGATCTATAGATGTAAAAATTCCCGATGAATGGAGATAAGTTGGGCTTTTATCGTTTAATAAAATTAAGTCATTTTTTTTTCGATAATCCAATCAAAAATCTTCTTCCCAGACGTATTTGAATTTTTTGAACCCCATATTTCATGAGATGCGTTGAAATCTCCCAATATTAAGCTATGATTATCTATTTATGATGCTATTTTTGATAAACTGTCGTCTTTAAAGTTACCCGGTGGGATGTAAATATTAAAAATTGTGATATAGGAACTGTATCTATCTGAACTTTGACTATTAAAATTTCTAAGTCTTCGCTAATTTCTGAGAATATTTTTATTGCGCTAATATCTTTGTTTAAAACTATCATTAATCCTCCTCCTCTTCTGATTTTTCTATTGATTCGGAATATATTCTTATTGGGAATTATGAAATTATCATTAGGGTGTAGCCAAGTTTCTTGGATTATTAAAATACTTGCTTTTTGAAAAATTGGCGTGAATAGAATATCTGATCTTTTGTTTTTGATTCCACGTGCTTTCCATTGGATTATATTCATGATTTAGATGGGGGGGGGGATGTGCAATACTACGAATTAGTTTAAATGTTCAAAAAAGAAAGCCGATTAATATTGATTTTTTTTTCTGAGGATGTAAGAAATTTTGTATATTTATCTAAATTTTATTTTGTTCTACTATACTTTCTAAATTATTTTCTCTCTTTTCTGATACGTTCTTTAGTCTTTTTGTTTTTTCAATTATTTTTCTATTAATTCGAAAGTCGTTATCTTGTGAAACTGTTATATTGGATGCAATTTTTTTTTAACGAAGATTCTATTGTGTTCATCAAGGATGAAAATATTAAATTTGAGTTACCATCGCGTTTAATTCTGCCGTAAAACGTTGTACAATTTGTTCTAATTTATTTTCAAATATGTTGTTATTTTCTTCCAATTTTAATTTTAATTCTTGAAATTTTTTTCTACAGTTTCTATTTTCTCAGTTTGCTTGTTATAAGTTATGGCCGAGAATGAGGCCTTTTTTTCTTTATAGAACTTTTCGACTGCTTCGTTTCTCGAGATTTGTTGCTTATATTTAATTTTTAAGATTTCGACTTCCTCTTGATATTTTTTACAACTTTTATCGTTAGCGTCATGATTTTCTCCACAACAGCTACATTTTTTTGTATTTATTTCTGTATTCTTATTTTCAGAGTGGTTTAGTGAGTATACACGGCATTTAATTGAGCTTTTACAATATTTATTTATGTGACCAAATTTCCAACATTTAGAACATTGTTTAGGTTTTTCGAAAAAAAGGCTAGGTTCTAAACATTTCAAATCCTATTGACACTCTTTCGGGGATCGTGCATCCTATTTGGGTTACTTTAATTGTTTTGATAGGTTTGAATCCAGATTCTGTTTTTTTTAGTGAACCGTTGAATGTCCAAAATTGCGTAATTGTTATTTTCTAGTTCCGATTTTATGTCATTTATTGTGTATTCCGTGTCAATTCCCTGCAAAATGTAATTAGTACTTAGGCTCATAAAGGATAATCTAGAACTTATTTTAAATCCATTAATTTATTTAATTTTTAAAGCTTCTTTGGTGGTCACGCAGCTATTTGTTTTGATTATGATTTCTGAATTTCTTGTTTTGCTTATACTCTGAATACTTTTCTTAATTGTGAAAGCCCTCATTATTAATTCTTTTAATTTAAATGGATTACCACTCTGAAAGTTATTTTCCGATTTTAAAAAAATTGTAATATTCGGGCTCGTATTTAAATCCAACCTTTCCTCTCAAACCTGGCCAACAATTCCATATCAGTTAAATTACATCTATATTTATTTAATGGTAAGCCTTTATTGGTTGTCTCCACCTCCATTTTATTTTCTGGGTGAGAAAAATCACTCCTTTTTTTGTAACCTACTCCAACACTCTATTTTGAATTAATACACTAACTTGTGTAATTTCTAAAATTAAGAAAAATTTCTCCAAAGTTAAATAAAAAGTTTTTCTAAATAACTTTCAAAAAAAAAAAAAAAACTTAATGAGAAACGATTTTACCAATTCCGATCCACTTGAACTCACTCAACCAACAAAGTTTTCGCTACTCAAAAACCATCTTCAGAATGATTCGATGCTATTTCTGCTTGTTTTTATTAGTTACAGTTACAGCTTGCAGTTATTGTGGGATATAGAGTAACAAAGGCTATTATCCCCTAAAGATGAAAGATTTGCAAGTTAGTAGATATCAAAATATTTCATTTTCTGAACAAAAAATCTAAATGGTGATTTATTTGACACAGATTTCTCAAATAACTCTTTCAAAGTGATGTTGCAATGTGGATCAATTTTGAGAAAATCTTTTAGATGTTTTCGAGGATGGTATATCTATTGCAGCTTTACAAGATATGGCCCAAGTAATTTAAACAATTACAAAAGCTACAATTTGCATTGTTAAATTGTTTGAATTTTGTAGAAGTCCAAGAGTAGTGATAATTTTACTGAAGATTCGAGTATACAGAATTTTTTCTCTTCAATTTTTTGTCCACTTAGAGTTGTGTATGGTGCCAATGTTTGGAATTCCCAAATTTTCAAAATACTTGCTTTAAAAGAAAAGTTATCGTTTGCTTTTTTTAAATCTCTCTTGATATGCTTTTATATTTATGTTTTCTGAGGCAATCCAGTCGATGTAAACATTAGACTCTGTGACAAATTTTGCAAGATAACCGACTGTTCATTCCATAATATATTTGAATGTCCCGGAGTTCAAAGTAGAATCAATTGATTGTTATATGATTGTATATAAATTTTATTAGCTAATCTGTGTGTAGATAACACCGTGTGACTTGTTTGAGTAATTTTGAAGAGCAGAGAGACTATCTAATAAAATTAGCAGATACTTGTTCGAAACAGCCAGATCATTTGGCAGATAGCCCCAAAGCTTCAGCTGTAAAAATAGAGTTGTGGTTAATTCTATAAGCAAAATAGGAATTTTCCGCAATATCTGCAATGCATGTAGTTTGCTCATTTTTTGAAGCATCAATAGCTATTATTAAAAAAAAAATCTTGGAAATCATGATCAGCTGTTTTATCGAATATAAACTCCTTATAATTTAAATTCGTAAATTTGTATCCTGAAATTTGAAATCATTGACATATGTTTTACATGGGAAAACTGAAAAAGATGTTATTCTAGGGATTGAGATAATTTGACCACTATCAGCATTCAAAGTATACAGTAAATTAACAATATTAATTTTATCTTCTTCCCTAATTTTTTGATCCAGAGACTCAGGGTTATTTCTATATAATGGAGAAAAGGTTTGATTAGGAACTTCAGAAATGAAAAACTTATTTGTGTCAATCTTTTTATTTTATCTGAGAGAATTTCTTGCCCAGCCAATTTTAAGAGCACAATATTTGAAGTCCATTGTGGGAGACCTAGTGTAGTTCGGGGGTGGGTAAAATGGCATTAAAAGGTTTCAGTTGACTGTCAGACCATTTATTTTTTATATGGCAAAAGTAGTAGAAAACACTGCATATGCTATTATTGACTATTTTGATCAGATCTTCAGCTCTTGGTTCATGATGCTTGTATACCATAGCCTTAAGGTTACTCATTTTTTTAATGGTTTGCTATTTAATTGATTTCTTTATGAAACATTCTGGCTCCGTTTACAAAAATGAACTCCTAAATACCTAATGGAGGATTGCCAAGGGAGTTAATTCCCCTCCAATAAAATATCATAGAACGTATCTATTATTTTATTGGATAACTCGGCTATTGTACTTTTATTTGGCGTAGGAGAAAGCTTCCAATATTTGCACCATTGAGATATTTTTTCCAGTGTATTTTGAAATTTTTTGCGAATATAATTAAGAAAATAATGAAGCAGTTAATGAAAACATCACGAGCACAAAATCAGCATTCGATGTAAGATTACAAAATTTTAAAAAAAATAATGCATATAAATAGTATATAAAATGGGGGAATGAACACTGTCTTGACGAAGACCTTGTGGAAATATTCTTTTGGAGGAAAGATAATCCCTCCTTTTGATTTGACAAGATCCGATATGTAAGAAACTTACGGATCCAAATAGCTGTTTTTCATGTTATACTGATTTGTAGACATTTATAGAGAAGACCATCGGCACACACATAAACTGAATCATATATGCACTTTTTATATCTAAACTAAATTCTACAAAATATTTCTTTTGTAACTATGCATCCACTACTGTTTTGAATAAGATACGTAGTACATTTCTGCTATTTTTAAAAGGGACGAAATCGTAATGTTGAGGAGGGAGATTTCGTTCTGTAGTTAGAAAGTGATATAATCTATTGGTTAAAACTCTTTCAAAGATTTTGAAAAGATGGAAGTCAGTGTTATTGGTCTATAGCAGGGGTGGCCAACCCGCGGCACGCGTGCCACATTGTGGCACGCGAAAATCGTAAATGTGGCACGCGAAGACTTATTGAAAAAGTACAAAAATTTTATGAAAATGTTACTGAATTAATTGAATTACAATAGAAAATTATCATGAAGAGAATATGTAAAAAACAGAAATTTTCAGCGTGAGATTTTAAAAGCGCTATGCAAGATTGTTTCTTTTCAATATAGCGCCAAAAATGAAATCATGCTCCAAAACTTACAATTCTACAGCATTATAATGTTCCGAGAAAAGTGCTGAGTAACGGGAGGCTAAAAACAAATAAATTCTCTCTCTCGGATGGTCGAATTTGCCCCAAAAGTCACCCTCTCTCGGGAGTGGTTAATTTTTAACATCTCGAATTTCAGCTTCCCCTTGCAGTGCTGAAGTTTAGTGTTTATAACTATTGGCTGTCAGCGTGATGTCAGATAAAAAAAGTTTCTCCGAAGGTGTTGGCTATTTACGATTTCTGTAATGTCAAGAAGTAATTTTGCAAAATATTAGGAGAGCAGTTGTTGATACGGTAGAAGTAATTCTATTTGAACTACGTAGCCGCTTTATAAAGCAGAGGGAGTGAGAACTTGCATCTATGACTAATTAGAACGCTGGATTTAAAGCCTAGAAAATTTGCAGCGTAACATCGGCAAACTGTTTCTAGCTGTTAGATTCAGTGTATTTTAAACTTTGTTTGCAAGACGTTAAGCTTTTTTCCTTTTCTAAAATTGTTTTTAGATTTTAGCGTTGAGCGTAGTTGTTTAAAATTTTTTTATTTTCAATATGTTTATGAGTAAGCCTTCAACATCGAAAAGAAATTATGAAGAGGATATTGCAGCTCGTGATTTTAAAATTGTCTGGGAGGAACAATACTTGTTTACACATCAAAATGCTTCCAAGCCTGTTTGTTTGATATGTGGAATTTGAACAGCAGTTATAAAAAATTTAACTTGGACCGTCATTTCAAACAACTGCATAGTGTTTTTAACAGCAAATATCCTGTTGGATCAAATTTGCGAACGGAATTTATCAATAAAAAAAAGCAATCTTTTCCTGGCTAACAATCTTTGTTCCAGAAAAGAAAAGACGAAATAGAAATCATGGTGATGGCTTCTTATGAACTTTCCTGTTGTTAGCCCGCAAGAAAAAACCATATTCTGACGGAGAGGAGATAATAAAAAGTAGACTTTTAATATTCACCCAAAATATCGGTGATCTAAATGTAAAAAATATTGTTGATAAAATTGCTTTGTCTAGAAATACCATCATGCGCCGTATAGATGGCATGGGCCAGGATGTTGGAACGCAAATTGTCTCTGGACTTCAAAATTGCAAATATTATTGAAAGCTTTTATTTAACTTACAATGTATGTATGTATGTATGTAATTTGTTCGGGTGGAATCTTGCAACTCAATTTTGAAGCTGATATCTTCATCACATTGAGCTGAGATTTTATATACACGTTTAGTTTGGATTACAATGCATGTTTTGACCATTTATATTCCGAAATTGCAATTAATTAAAAAGATATTAATTAAAAACTTTAAACTAGTTTTGGGCGCCAACTATGATATGTCTGCATTGTTGTAATAATGTTATTGTTACAACAATGACAAAAAATGGCGTCGAAAATCGGTTTTCAAGAAAACTGGAATTTCATAACGTTGCGCTATTGATTGTATTAATTAACTTTGTCTAAAAAATAATTACATTTCTACACCGTAAAAATAATCTAATTTCTACAACGTATGAAATTTTTTTACAAATTCCTATTTTCTTGGATTTAAATTCAAAAAAAAAAAAAAGTAGAGCTATTTTTCAAGTAGATTGGTACATTGTATACCTTTCTCAACGCTGCCAAGTTAAACTGAGATGGAGCATTGTAGAAATTCTTTAAAAAATTTATCTAACTTTAATCTATGAAACTCAGACAAAAAATAATTACAGAATAGGAAAGATCATTTATTTCGTCCCGATACGGTATAATGTTTTTTTACAAAATATTAATATTTGTATTTCTTACTTTTTTTAGCGCTTTTTTCACGTAGTGGAACAAAAGCGCTATTAGAACTCAAATTTCGTCTTCGTCTTCGTTCCATATTTTGTCGTACCTTTTTCTCAGCCAATAAGCAACCAACTGACCTCGGGTTTTCGGCATTTGGTCGCATTTGTGCCCTAGATGAGCCGAATCATATTTAAATTTAATCATTTTTAAATTTGTTTTTTTTAGTACAGTACTACTTTTTGTTAGTAAAATGTTCATTAGTTACATTTTTGTAACATACAACATGTGAAAAACGCGCTAAAATTACTTGGCTATGCCAATGATTGATATCTTGTTTTTAAATACGACAAAATCGATGCGTTTTTATGAAAATAATGTCTAAATCGTTACGCTTGAATTTTTTTTGTTTAAATGAATCGACATTCCGTACTAAAACAGCTCATGCTTTGCTTTTTTAGAATCAGTCATTTAAAATATAAAATGCCGAAAACTTTTTTTTACGATTTTTCAAAAAATACTCAAAATTTTAATTAATTATTTTACAACTTCGTCATTTATGAAGAAAATCTCATAAAATTTTTTTTTCGTGTGTAGGACAATGTTACCCAAGATCTGTACGAAGATTGAAAAAATTGCTTAAAAATTACGGATTCAAGAAAAAATTGTGTTTTTCGACTAGTACACTTTTTGCGAGAATTCATTTAGCTAGACTGTTCGAAAATAACCGGCAAGCACTTAGCAATAATGGTGCGTTGAATGAGATGAATAGACTAAGAAACTTGTCCAGGGATAACTAAAAAGTTAAAAATAAATTAAAAGTAAAAAAACCTTTTTAAAAACAAGCTTTTATTTAAATGCGCTAAAAAGAATTAAATAAACTTTTTCTTTAAAACTTTTTTTACTATCAACTTATAACGTCATTACACAATTTATATGATATACAAGCTTGTCGCGAGATTAAAGTATTCTTTACTTAGTTTGAAATTTTTAAAAATTAAAATCAATCATATCAAGTTTTGTAATTTACTTGTTTATCTGCAGAGGTAAATCTCGCGACAAGCTTTTATATCATATAAATTGTGTAATGACGTTATAAGTTGATAGTAAAAAAAGTTTTAAAGGAAAAGTTTATTTAATTCTTTTTGGCGCATTTAAATAAAACTTGTTTTTAAAAAGGTTTTTTTACTTTTAATTTATTTTTCATTAACTTTGGATAAAAGCTGTGATATCACAGACAATGCAGAGTTAAGCATTTTTGTGTGTTACACGATAAATAATTTTGATACTGTGGAAGAACTTCTTGATTTGCAGCAACTAGTTTTAACTATATGTGAAGACATTTTTAAGGAATTTATACATGTAATTGAAGTTAACAAAGTAGAATGGACAAAATTAGGCTGTGTTTGCACAGATGTAGCGCCTTGTATCGTTGCAGAATAAAAGGTTTCGTTGCGTTGCTTGAAAATTATTTGGGAAGAAAAGTTTTTAAATGTCATTGTATTACTCATCAAGAAGGTCTTTGTACCAAGGTCTTAAACTTGTCTTTTGTTGTTGACCTCGTGGTGCGCTGTATCAACAAAATACGAGTTCGTGCTCTTAATCGACGAAGATTTCGTAAGCTTTTCCCTGAAGAAATGGAAGAAAATGGCGAGTTACTCCTTCATTGTAGTGTGCGCTGACTTTCCAAAGGCAGCACACTTGCCAGATTTTGGAGTTAGAGGGAATGTGTTTTAGAATATCTGGAAGAAAACGAAGAACTGCCCAGTGAATGCTCGCTCCTCAGGAGTGAAAATTGGCTGCGATATTTAGCTTTTATTACCGATATAATGGAACATTTAAACAATTTAAATTTAAGATTACAGAGAAAAAAAATTGTATTTTTCCTACCCTAGTTGGTCATATATCTTCTTTTGTGAAAAAACTTTTTCTTTTTTTGTCTGGATTTTGGAGGAAAAAAATTATTTATAACTCATTTCCCATTCATGCAGGAATTATCTGCCAAAGTTAGTAATGTTCCCAACTATTATAGATTTACAAATTTAATATCTATTTTGTAATATTCTTTTAGTGCCAGGTTTGAGGATTTTAAAGATGATAAAAAAAATACTGAACTTTTCACTGATCCTTTTTCGATTTCTCTTCAAGACATTAATTGTTACCCACCTCAGGTACAAATTGAAATTATTGACCTACAGCACCATATTACTCTGAAAAGCAAATATAAGGAAATTATTTTAACCACAAATGATCCGAATTACATCGAATTTTGAAAATTTGTGCCACCAAGCAATTTTCCAAATTTATATGATGTAGCGGTCAGATATTGTTATAGATTTGGATCAACATATGTTTGTGAAGAAATGTTTTCTGTTATATGAACGTAATTAAATGAAAATATCGCTCAAAATTAACTGATATGCACCTAAAACACCTAATTTTGTAAGCATCTTTACAAACTAATCCAAATGTAGAAGATTTAGTAAAAAAACTACAAATTCAAAAGCTACATTAAGAAAGTACTGACTGCTAAAAATCATTTAAAATTAAATGTTTCAAGTTGCTTATTTTTATTTTGTACCTAAGCTAACTGATTGATCCTGTAAAAATTTATCAGCAATAAAATACTTTTCCACTTTTGTTTTACTTGTGTTATACCATTTTTTTTTTTTTTTTTTTTTTGCATTTTTACTAAATAGATCTTGCATTTAAAAATATGTTTTTGGTGTAAATAACCCGTAATAAAAGCATATAAGTAACATTTTATCACTTTTGTATATTTTTCAGTTTGGTGGAAAAGTTGGAAGTGGCACGCTTCCCAAAAAGGTTGGCCACCCCTGGTCTATAGGATGAAACTTGAGTTTTGTCTTTACATGGTTTAGTGATTTGGAGAAAACTGCATGCTTCGAGGAGTTGCATTATCAAATAATTTTTGAAAATATCTTATTACTTTACGTTCACTGTGATCAAGCTTTTTAAGGAAATATGCTGTAAAACAGCCCCAGCAGTTGAATTTTTGGAAAGTTTGATTGCTCTGTGGATTTCAAAAATAGGAGAAGCATTATTAAGTATGTTATACTCTTTGTGGAAAAAAGCTTAAGGAATTGGTTCACGATAAGCGTTTTTAGAAGCAAAAAAGTCTGCAAAAATATTTGCCAGAATTTGGGGTTGAATAATGAATCTATTATGGATTTGAAGAATGTTAAACTTGGGGTCTATATTATTATTAATAGAAAGCTTTTTAAGGATATATTTTTAAAAAAAAAGAAAGTGGAAAGCCGCGATAGAAGTGAAACTTCTTTGGCGACGTTGGCCGTAAATGTAGGAGGAATAGATCTAATTATATTAAACTGCTGAGAGATAAATTTAATGAAATAAAATTCGAACTTCATTTATTGTATGAAAATATTTTTATTCAATTTTCTGCATCATCATTTTCCAAGAAAGACACAACAGGTGTGTGGCAACTAAAGTAGGATGTAAAAATCCACGATTGTAGTCAATCAAGAAAATGTGAGAAAACTGCATCCATCGTGGTTCCGTATATTGTTTTTCCTTCTCTAGAATCAGTATTCATTGTCAAATTCTGTGTCCGTTTCAAGAGTTCAATGAGTGGCTTTACTCCTTCTGAAGCAAAATTAACATTAAAGTCTCCAGTTACGATAATCGGCTTTTAATCATCATCGGATCCAATTATTGCAGCAGCCTCTGATGCGTACAGCACTAAAACTTTATGCATAAAGATAAAAGCTGCGACAGAACTATCTGGTGATATAATAGACTTTCGCCAGGAGAATTGCTGCTATTTTTTCTTTTTTTTTCTTTCACGAAACTCTTTTCCTCTTTTTGCATTTGTTCTAGGCTATCTGACCAGAATTTATTTTGATTCAATGGAAATAAAAATTAATAATATAAACTTAATGCATCCCAAACAGAAATAACTGTGTTTGCTTACAAGACGCTATCCGTAGCGAATCTGGCGCGAACGTTAGTGACATATACACAACGCCCCAGACGCTCCCGTAACGGGAAGAGCCATATAATGGTAATATTTTGGATGCGTTTATTTCGTTGATAACGGCCCGTTTTTTTTTATTACATAAAAACTACGAAAATAAGCCACGCGAGTTTGTTACGAGAGTAGCAAGGGTACCCACTTTATGTCACCAATACCTAAGCGCCTTTCGTCCATAGCAGCAAGATATACTTTTGATGCACCCCCTTAGCAATCATCCGACTTTTTCACGGATATGACGCAAGTCACGTGGTGTACCCCCACACGCACGCTTTCTTTTCCACCCGCTCGCTATCTCCTCACCCTGGCGACGTTTCGGGTGATGGGGAGAATCACTACTTCTGTTCGCTTTTTCACTGTTGCGCAAAACTAGGTAAATTTCCCTTTCACTCCCGC
Source organism: Trichonephila clavata (assembly GCA_019973975.1). Lineage (NCBI taxonomy): Eukaryota > Metazoa > Arthropoda > Arachnida > Araneae > Nephilidae > Trichonephila > Trichonephila clavata. The sequence continues at coordinate 14,974 of BMAO01013833.1, forward strand.
CCGCAAAGAAGTTTCACTTCAAAAATATCTTTGGAGATTTAGAAACATTCTTACATATATTATTCCAGCACAATCTTTTGGTATTTTTTATATGAAATATGAATGAAATATTTATATGAAAGTTAACTATCATAATGCTTGTACTTCATCCATAATTGGGCAGAAATGCTACGAATAGCCTTTTTTCTTAAAACTCTTTTTAATTTATAAAAATTATGGCAGGTACCGTTCCAACATGGAGAGAAAGATTTGTTAGAGATTTTAATTTCTCTAATACTACTATGAATAATTTTTGAAATTGTATCAGGGTGATTATTTATATTTTCCTCTGGGTTGCTTAATATAAACTAATATAAATCTACACTTCTTTCTTCACTAATTGCCAGTCTTTTTTTTATGTGTAACATATTTCCTCTCGATTGCTGGAGATTTGTGGGAGTGATTTCGTGAAAAGGGACGGAAATGCGTAGCAGGAAGTTGGGGAAGCGCGCGCTATTTAATTTGATCAATCAGCGCGCTTGGTGGTGTCTCTTCGCTACCCTTGGAGTGAAGTTCTGTTTTTTCTCCTTCATTCGGGAGGGGCTCCACCCCCATCCCCCATCCCCTGTGGTCTATCTAGGCCGTGGGATCTTTGTTTTTGTTAGGATCAGAGAAGAAGCTAAGTCCCTTAGGCAGAGATGTGGTTAGACAATCACGAACGTGTTTCGATACCTGACTTCGATTGCTGCATGCAATGTAAACGACCGGGCCACAGAACAGCTGGTGTTGCGATCTATCGTAAACAGAACAACTCACATGTTGTGGCTCGACATATGGATATTACTTATCGTCAAACAAGTGGATTGGTATTGTTAGTCAAGATATTGGGAACATATGTGCGGCAGAATCCTTTTTTGAAAAGGGACAAACAGAGTGATTTCGGTGGTCGTATACATTTCTCCGAATCAAACGGTTCAAAAAATTAAAGATTTCCTGCATTTTGTACTTTTACCATGTACCAAAGGTGGTTCTGCTCTTTTTTAAAAAAAACTATCGCTCGCTTCCCATGATTTTGAGTGGTGATTTTGAAGTTAACTTCAGTTTGCTAGAAGCCGAGTCACTCATAGCTTTTTTGAATGATGAACTTCAAGCTCAAAATGAACACAAATCGAAATGTTTCGACAACTAACCGTAGTACTGTTACTGACACTATTTTTTTCAACGGTTTTTAAATACTTTGAAATCACAAGTGTATGTGTCATATTTTAGTTATCATAAGTTATCATTACCGCTCTTCCCCAAATTGAACAAGAATAATTAATTTTGATAAAAAATTGCATTACTCCTTGTGTTAATTAAATAAAATTTTCATTAAAAATATAATTATTCCATAGAAAATTATTTCCAATCATACTCGATTCATTTTTTTCAGGGTTTAAGTAGCTATTGCGAATTTACCACGATAACATGTCAGATGTTACACATCGTATGCGACTACTGTAAGGCTCGTTTCTTTTCTTTTTTTTTTTAGATTTTTTACTAGGCTTGAATAGTGAAAACTCTGTTATGACTGAACTATGATCACTTTCGAAGAAACAAGCTGAAACGTAACTACCAGGATACCCAGAGAGACTTGAGGAGCAAATTGTAAGATCGATTAAAGAAGATTTATCCGCTAAATTTCTATAAGTAGGAACAGTTGTGCTAAGAAGTATTGAATTTGAATCAGTCAGTCAATCGATAAAGATATTACTGAATCTAGAAATGTGATCTCTGTGTGTGTGATCCCCACATCGGGTTATAAAGGTTAAAATCCCCCAAAACAAAAAACGGGTATATTAATGAATCAAGAAAGGGTAATATTTAGTTCACGTGGTGCGTAGATATTTATAACATAAAAAGAAATGTTTCTGATATTTATTTTGACAACAATTATTTTGAAATCTAACATTTGTGTTATCTGAAGGGGAATTTGTTGAGCAGAAATATCAAAAGGTACAGCTATTATTAAGCCACCTCCTGATCTATTTTGTCTGTTTTTTTCTAAAAACTTTTTGAAATGAAAACTTCTTTAGTGGCGTTGGGCACTTTTTGGTAGGGGAAAATCTTATGGGTTCGCGTCACCGACATGCTCTGACTGGCGCATGCGCAGTGTGCGCCTTAGAAACTTTTTGGATGGGTGAAATCTCATGCGTTCGCTTCACCGACACGCTTATAGCAGTATATCTGTAGCTATACAGCTGACGTATAGTGCTGGGTATATCTTATAAGTGAAATTGAATGGATTTGGTAAAAAGTTCAATGTGTATATACTGTGCATTGTTGAAATAGTGTTTTTGTATGATTATTATTTGAATCGTTTAATTGAAGAATCATTGTGCGGTTCAATAGTGAGTACTAAATAAATATATTAATTTTTTAAGATAAAAAATAAATAACAGAAAATTGTTTCAAAAACTCGTACTTATTCTGGCGTTTGAAAATTTTGCATTATTTATTTTCTAATACTTAACCTCTGCAATGCATCACGCAATCCGGATTAGTATTTCACAGTGGCTTAGACGTTTTCTTACTACTGTGGTAAAATAGATTTCTAGTTATTCAGTCATATTTTTATCATGGATTTTGAAATTAAAAATTTTATAAAATCTAATAATAATTAAAGATTAATGTGTTGAAATTTAAAATATGGTTATTAATGCAAATAAGCATCATAAGAGATCAACAAGTCATGGAGAGGATCTAACGTTATAATTGAAAAGGTTACAAAACAATACAATACAAACGGTAACCAAAACTTTTCTGGAATTCATCTCCAACAAGAAAGGATTATCGATATTTTCATTCAATTGTCAAAGTTTGCATGTGCATGCAGCTGGCCTAAGAAATGATGTTATCGTAAGAAAGTCAAATGTTCCAAATGTACTGCTTTTCTCAGAAATTCGTATGAAAAACGAAGAACCACTTGATATTCCGAATTTCAACTTTGTTGTAAGTTATTAAAGACCCGAAGTTCCAGCAGCAGGCGTAGCTATTTATCACAATACTCAAGATACGTCACACTTCATTACTTCACATATGGATATACATACTAAATTCACTAGAAGCATTGGTGTTAATGTTTCTGATATAGGCGAAATATGCGTTACTCGTTGCGATTGCGAGAATGGACAATAGATTTTAATGTGTGGTTGCCGTTTATATTTCGCCTGGAAAATCTATGAGACAGATTCAACAATTTTTATTCGAAAACTTGATGATTTATACAAAAGAAGGTTCTGAAATACTCAAAAAAAGATTTGGCGAAAAATATGATAATGTACCGATGATTTTAAGTGAAGACTTCAATATTAACTTTTGCAGATGATAAAAATCTACCCCTTATTGATTTTCTAAATGAAACACTTAATTTAAATATGCCCAATGATCGAAAACTCAGTACTACAAATTATAAAATGACGATCGATGCGGTTTTTACGCGATACATAGATAAATTTGAATCAATCTTTTTCCTTTCTTACTTTAGTTACTATAAGCCTATTGTATCTTTTTTAGAACAAAATGAAATAATAGAAAGTACAAAAAGTCTAATTATTGTTGAAATGAATGATAACAATGATGCAAACAATTGAAATAATGTTAAAAATCAAGTACATTGAAATTTAAGTAAATCCAAATACTATCCATAAATAATATATGATTGTATATTAATTGTTATTTCAATTGAGTTGTATTTATATTTTGTCATGATCTTGTACAGCCCGTAATTTGTTTGAATAATAAAAAAAACCCGTATAAACATATGAGTATAATTGTTGCTCGGAGGGTCAATAGATGTGAAAACCAGATTGAAGATTATTTTAATTAAAACATTATGAAACTTCAAATTTTAATGCTAAAAGTTCTAAATTTTCACTTCTATCGGCAGTCTGTATGACTGCCATTTTTTTTCCCTTAGTATATTAAATCTCTCACCACTAGATAAAAAGGTTTCTTGGAAAGTCAAGATATCTGCTTGTGAAAAGGGAGGGATATTTAACGAATTAGTTTTATTTTATCAAGCTGCTGCAGTTCCATTGTAAAAAATTCATAAGTATAGGAGAGAAAGAAAAAAAAATTCACCGAATAACCAAAATTTTCCTCCTCTTTGAGGAAAAAAAAATATTTACATTAAAACTATGAGTTTTAGCCCTTATATAAAGGAGAGAACATATAGACAGACTTTTTTCCTTTCCTTTTCATCCGTATTAAGTGTTATTGAGTTTTCCACTATTTCCAGAAGAACCTTGAAATGTATTTATGGAGGTACTTAATGTGTTAGATGCTCTTTTTTTTTCCTTGCCAGGGGGAGAAGAACGCGTCACCGAATCTACTATGCTGCATACATGAGAAAACATTATTTCCGTTGATTTTTGTAAAGTTTTAATCAGGAACGTGTGTGTCGTTTGTTTTTCCAAAATTGCTTGGAAAGAAGTCATGATTTTTTAAAAATTTCTGACCAATGATTTCTTGTGTTATTTTTATATAACGGTCGAAGATTTTTCAATAGTTGCACGAAATCGTCATCGCGTCTCACTCAATGTTATGTATCTCGCGCCTACATGAGAGGAGCCACAATTACAACATATTGCTAGACTGTGACAAAATCGCGATGGATGCGAAAAACTGAAATAATTAGTGCGGTGTTTTTTTTTCTGTCAATGAATAGTTGGATCTAATGATTTATAAACCAATATTTAACATTATGTGGTAAAACGGTTCCAAGTATGGTTGTCAGAATGGAAAATACTTTTGAACATGTACTTGATTTTATAAATCTACGAATTTTCGCTATTTCAAAATTATTTGCCTTGTAATTCCGCAGATAACTCTTCCAAAGATAGATTAGTAGGAATTTTGTATAATAAGAACAGGAATAGCCTCCCATATATCCCTAAGAATGTAATAGCCTCCCATATATGACACTTTCATTAACCGAAATGTTTAATAACTGATCTAAAGATAAGATTTGTATTGCACAAACTGGATCCGAAGTGGCGAATCGTAATTTCCCATTTTCGGTAAATGACATATTTGAGATCTGATCATATCTGGGAACTATACTCTTAATCTCCCTATACACTGTATTTGCGGGTTTATTTTAGGGATCGATGCAGCTTTTGTTTATTTTCTATGAATATATTTATCTCTATTATTATCCTTTGGCTTGCTCGTAATAAAAGTTCATTTCCAGACGTAGGAGTAAGGAAATATTTTATATATTCGCGGTTTCCATCATTGTTTTGTGTCTTTTGACATTAGATATCTCAGTCTTTGCAACACTCAACTTGAGCCGAATTGCTTAAGTAAAAGAAGAAAAAAACTATGCTTATCAAGTCCTTGTAGAATATAAATTTTAAAAAAAAACTACTACTTTTAGAGTAGGTATAGAATACTCAAACAAAATATACTTAAAATATCCGATACCAGCTTGCTACATATGCAAGAGCTGACCTGAAATTCATCCCCATCAGCAAAGATCTTGTCACATTGTTCATGTGGCGACTAAGTGGTTATTGATGTATTTGTTTTTAATTATCTGTTAAAATTTTCGCTCTTGTAACGCTTCGAAGTTCAGTCTCTTCCTTTTATTCAACAAAATTATTTAATTTAAAAAAATTTTGTGAGTGTCTGCACTATGGCAAAATTTTGTTTTTAGCGCTTGACTATATGCATGGCATACCGTTAAAACAAGGAAAAATTTCAAGTTGCTCCGGCTCGGGTTATTACTCTTCGGCAGGCTCAGAGGAAAATGGATAACCTGTCATTGGTTGATGTGTAACCATTCGACAACTCTGGGTAAATCACCTCCTTTTGAAATTATTTCGGATTGTTATTGTACATTTTTTTCTTCCATGTCATATGAGTATTAATGTTTAATCCTCTTGTGCCTCTAATTTTTTCCCTTTTACTGCCTGCGAGCTTGTCCAGCTTCCTCTTTAAACAAGAGCCCTGATAAATCAGTTACTCCTTGTCCATTTTTCCAAATTCCTTCCTGAAATTTTGAATATAATATTCTAGAGATTTTAGTAAGCTGGATCCTTTTAATTACATACTCACTCTCAACTTATTGCAATGATTTGCTATTAGCATTTATTCTCTGAAGGATGGTATTTCCAATCATGGTCACAAGGGAAATTTCATATTTTTCCATCTGTTTCAAAAAGGAAGTAGCTTCCAGTATTGTAGTCTTTCCTCGTTTTTATCACGGATTTCAGCCAGAACCGCTTTTATTAATCTTTATCTTTCTATTAAGGCCTAAATTCAACTAATTTGAAATATTTAGTTTGCAATGAACTAGAAATATCTTTTATCGTGTATAACTTCATTTAATTTCATTAGTAAAATACACTGAAGGAAATTAAAACCCTTTGCAAAGAAGAGTTTGTGCTATGTTGACAAAATTTGGTAGGTGTGTTCATACATCTGAAAGATAACATTGATTCAAATTTCTTGCTAGGCGCATAAATGTGGCGCTAGTTGTGCCACGTGGAGAATGTGAATCAAGTGTACTTTAAATACGCACTACAAAGTTCGTGAGTGTTATTTATCGTTGAGATTTGACGTAGTGAGTGGATGTTAGTCAAAAATGACTTTAAGAAGACGAATAAGCCATTATCAACAGCCCGCTGAGTTTGAACGCGAGGTTATAGAGCTAAAAAGGTAGATTTTCTTTTCACGATATTACAGAAAGACTTGAAAGGAATGCATCCACTGTGCATGATTTTTGGCAGCAGTGGTGCAGGGAAGGCACTACTTCAAAAAAACTATGGTTCAATCACGCACGGGTCACCACTGACAGAGATGATTGCAGTAACCATCGCATGGTTGGGGAACGTAGTGCTTCTACAGCAGAAATTACAGTTTTTTTCCATTACCAGAGTGACAAAGTGAACTGTAACAAATCAGGCGCTTAAGAAATAGCTCCCAGCCATACGCCTCGTAGCGCCCATTAACTAAATTATTGACATCTTTGACTTCAGTGATATCATGCTAGAGATCATTGGAGAGTGGAGTTGTGATGTGTTGTGCTCTCCAATCAAAGCTGTTTCTGTCTTGGTGTCAGTGATATAGTGGCGTAATGCAGAATATTAGGGCACCCCTGCAAAGTCGAGTTTGGGGCCCCAACACATAATTGATGTCAGTCAGGCTATGGAGCCCACGATGTGATGAATGCTGGCCTAGCTCGGTGATGTGGGGTTAAGGAATGTTCGTTACGCCATTGCAGTGATGGGTGTATATTGATTAGAAAAAGGTCAAATCAGCGCCTGCAAACAATCTTTCTGTCGCCAAGATAGACTGGGCCTGCACCTACAGTTATGATCTGGCGTGAGCAATTTTTTGTGATTGATGGAGCACTCTCGAGGTTAATTCAGACAGCCTGACTGTAAACTAATACGTCAGTCTGGTGATTAAAACTGTTGCACTGATTTATAGACATGAGTTAGGGGGTGTTTTCCAACAGGATAACGTCCTCCCTCATCCCTGTTGTAATTCAACAGGCTCTATAGAGGTGTCAACGTGTTATGTGGGTCTGCTAGATCACCAGATCTTTTAGCAATCAAGAACAAGTGGGGTGTCATTGGACGGCAATGGCGGCTTCATCCAGAATTAAACAACCTTATATTGACTGACCAAGAACAACAGGCATGCAATTCCATCCCACAAACTGATATCCAGTACCAGTACGATGCATGGCATGACGAGTGCATGCTTGCATTTAAAATTGTGGCCATACACCGGTTTTTAATGTATCATCATTTCGCTTTTAAAAGGGCTCTACTGTTGCGCTTACGTTAACCTGGGATCTTGAAACTAATGAATTAAATATGTTACATATTCAAATGTATTACCAAAGTTTTATTAGTCGACAATATTTTTTTCTTGGTGTTGGGATTTTTTCCCCACACACATTAGTGCAAATTGTACCTGAGAGTAACTAAGCGCGGCGGTGAACTGAAAAAAAAATTGTTTTATTTGAGTGGTATTGATTTGTTTGAAATAAAATTTGGGCGAAAAAAATGCATGTGAAAAATTTATAGAGATTGAAACGATACAAATATACGGGGAAAATATGGCTAAGCACGACTCAAATACGGAGAAATAATCGGGATTGCAATATCGGTTCTAAATCTTTTTATTGCACGTTGAATTTATAAATGGAATCCATCAAATTTGGGGTCTCTTCTGGCACTGGGAGCTCCTGGCGACCGCCAGGTTTGCCACCCGCTTAATCCGCCTCTGCGTATACTATTTAAGAATAGAGACTTTATGTATCAGGGTAATCATTGTTTCTTGTGAAACTGATGCAAAATTCCTTGCTGTTAAGACAGAATCTAATTCTGCAAAATTAAAATATTCATTAGGAAAGATAAACATAAATACTGCATTAGCATTTATAAACTTGTCTTACAAAATATTCAAAGTCCATTGATCAATCTAATAGAATAAATAAATCATCTAAAGCAGAACTTCCCAAATATTTTTGTCTCATAGACCCCTTGCCATGTTTTTCGGTTTCGGGTAGACCACTGCTTACCTAATATTAAACTTTTGCAAATTTATCAACTTAAATGTTTTTTTGGTAGTTGGTGTTACTAATTTAAAAGAATTAAATTTCTAATTGTAATGAAGTATACTAAAATCAAATTAATGCATAAAATAACTGTTACATAAAGTAACTGAGCAACAAATCAATGCTTTTAATGAGAGGAATGAATCTCGGGTGCTTTAATAATAAATTTTCAACATTTAATACAATCTAGTCAGATTTAACTCAAAATCTCCTTTGTAAGAGTGTGCCCACAGTTCTTTTTTTCTTTCCCTTTCTTTTTTGTTTTTGAGATTGGCAAACTCAGTGAAACTCCCTCACAAGGAAAAGCAATTAAAAACTTTCTCACGATATTCCATAATTTGCGACAAACATCAGGTATGTCTTTTTAAAGCCAAAATTTCTGGCATCCATTTCTAAACTTTATTTTAAGATCTTCGTTATGACCTATTCTGATCATTTTCTATTGTAATATGCCTTTTTTTTTTCAAAGTGACTATATGAAATCATTGTCTACTGCTCTCTTACTATAAAAAAAAAGCAATCTCAAATCTAGTTTCAAAATCTGAGTAAGGGCATTTAAATGTTGATTGTAGGCTAAAATGTCCTGAGAGATTGTGTGACAAGTTGAGAAAATTCGAGATATCCAATATTATATTTTTGTAGTTCAATTTTGGAAAGAAATGCTGAAATGGTCCTTCTCTTAAAATGTATGCTGTCTCCTACTAACGACAAATTAGCCTCATTAAATTTACTAAATGTTAAATTGGTAAAATCTGGTTTCCACCAGATCAAATGTATTTTAAAGATTAACGTAATGATCTGGTTTAATGAGAACTACTATTATAGACCCCTATTTACACCTCATGGACCCCCGAAACTATTTTTTGCTGGTGTGCACCCCTTGCAGGTCTACATAGCACCCAAGGGGGTCTATGTAGACCACTTTGGGAATCACTGTTCGAAAGGAACCTAACTTATGTGTTTCAGTATAGAAAAGCAATTTATCTTTAATAAAATGCTCCTAATTTTTCCACTCCATCTATTTTTCAAAATGAGGGAACATGAATTTCATTACAGGTCTTTGAACCTTTATAAAAGTTAAGATCACCCTAAAAATTAATAATATCCATATTATTGTTTTTTCTCGTAATCTCATTTTCTAAAGCATAACGCTCAATAAATAATTTACACTTTTTTTTAAAAAAAAATAAGAATTAACTTCTTTAAAAACTCAAATAATTTCTCCGTTAATTCGAGTAAGGCAAAAGAATACTATTTCAGAGTAATCTAATAGAGATTAATCGGATATAAGAAATAATCTTTTTAAGTAAAAATGAGATAAAGGGGAGAGAAAAAAGGGGACTTTTCTGATATAAGGAGCTTAACATTCTTTATTGTTACCCCTTACCCCCTTTCGTGAGAAAAACAATCAAATTTTCTTCAAGATAAAAGAATTACTCATCGTAAATTATTAATCAGGATGCTTCTATTGATTTTTATCGCGCTTGGTCAAAAATAAGCTTCAGAATATATAATCTCTCAGTTTCAATTTATTTAATTTAATCAGAAATTCTATTCTTTATTTAAGTTTATACTTCATGTAAGACAATATTTATGCGTTCGCCTATAATCTGATAAAGAAAAAAAAACCAGATAACACAAAGGTTATATTCGAAATAAAAGGGTCATTCCATTATCGCGGGTGCAACATTTAGACGCATGTAGTTTCTTAATAATAAAATAAAAAACATTTTTAATGAAATTAATCTTGGAAGAACTACATTTTAACCTGTTCAATTTATATTCGTTTATATGAGTTTTAATGTAATATTTAAAAAGCCAGGAGGAAGGTTCAAAGGTCCATCGCGAGTGCAACAAAGTTGACCCAACTTTTCTAGATCATAGACAAAAAACAAGGAACTCTGTTTCTTGTGATGCATTTATTATGTTATGTCTTGATATTTCGCAAGGTATTAAACTAATAAAGTACAAAAATAAAAGGTATCGCGGGTGCAACCCATCTAATTTAAATGAATATAAACATCAATATGACTTACATAGGAACGAAATAAGAGATCAAACAATGTTTATTTCTAACCAGTACACTTCTTAGTCACTTATGTTAATTATTTCTTTTCAAATACGTCAATATTAGCTGAAAGTTCTATGAACATTATAATTTCATCAGTATTTTTCTCTGGCACTTCCAACTTCGCGATAATGTCTTCACACTGCACGTCTGATGTGTCATTCACTATTTCTGTGAAACGCTTGCCCTCAAATGTTGTCAGAAATTGTACTCTAATTTCCCCGTCTTTATCCATATCGCTCTGACACATACCCACATAGCGATATTGAGTAATTTTTTTGCCAGATTTGCAGAACAGTTGTACTAGCACGTACAAACCAGCGCAAATATCTTTCAGTTAGACAGCGGCACAGACAGTACCATCAATCTTACGGCATACTTTTGCTGGTGAGTTTCAGGCTTGATGAGACAGTGGTGGAGATTCCTCATTTATAGATTCGTTGTCTGAATAATTGTAAGCATCAGAAAGGCGCAATCTTGTTTTAAGTGGCATGTAGGATTTACTCTGTTTAGATACTGAAAGCGCAGATATAGAAGGATATGGAATTTCTTTTTGTATTTTGTAATTTGCAAGATGTTTCAAATCGCGTCATCGTTGCCCAATTACTTTCTGTATTAATGGTAGTTATCGGCTATTTCAAAAACAATGCGCATTTGAAATGAGACAGTGAGGTTCGTGCCACGGAAATGCTATGGTCGTCTTCAGATTGGAAGAAATGTGTTGATTGAATGCCTGGTATAATTTTTAGCCCTTCCCATTTATCATCTAACATGACCATCTTTTCTTTAATTTCTTCTTTTGCTACGAATATAAAGAAGATGTTTCTATAGAGACTGCGGGCCAAATCATAAAACTCTAGGGCACTGTTGACGATGTTTTTCCGGGACTTAACAGCGATCCACACTGATCTTTTGACACTTCCACCAGTTCCATCAATGGCATCTTTTCTGTGTGAGGCGGCAAAAAATTTCATTCAAGATGAGGGAATCCATATTCTGCTTTGAGTGCATTCATGCTTGCCATTACATACCGATTCCTGAATTGAATGGCGCAATTTTCACTGAAGTTATACAAAAATGTTATCAGTAACCTACTTGATGTTCTCAAATATTTTTTGCAGAAAGAGATGCAAAGTATATTTACTGTGACTTAATTCATCACTTATTATGACCACTGAATAGATTTTGTCGGTAGTCCAAATACCATACGTGAAAAGCGTGACTTATCCATGAAACCAATGTGCTGAATGTATTTCGTCTTGAGTAATTAGCGTGTAATACTCAGCAAAGTTTATTTGTACAATAGCTTTCTCACTGGTCAGGTCTTGTTTTACATTTTGAAAGTAATTGGACTGTGCATTTTTTAACAAAAGAATGTAACTTTTATTTAGCAGTGCTATCATGTAATTCATCTAGTGCTTCATTGAAAGGTTTGCTAATTAAGATCTGCTTTGGTCTCTGATTCTGAAAGATCCATACCCTCCATTTAACACTGGGATTAGAATCTAGGGGATATTCTTTGCATACATCACAACTGTTGAACATGCTATCTTCATTATCGACACTACATGATATCTGTTTCAGAAGCTCTTGGTGTGTTTTTTGGAAAGTCTGTCGCATGTTTCGAAATAGCCAGAAAATTAATGTAGTTTGAGTAAGTTGTACATACGCAAAACTTTTTTAAGAATATCGTTGATTGGCAGAAGTGAGCTGGTCTTTCTTTATAAAAAAAAGTCTTGCCAACAAATGTTTTGGGATTAGTTTCTTTAAAATTTCGAAGGCTTCTTGAATGTTCATAACCATTGTTCTCTTCTGGATTCGTAACTTCACTCCCATATTGTACTTGAGTGTTTTACCATCTTTTATGCCAGGCATTTGTCTGCTAATGTCATCCCTATTATAAAAATCATAAATCTGTTTTTTTCCCCTTCATCTGTCAGTTTTAGAGGCATAGCTTTAAGGGCGTGGTTTTTGTCTAATACAGTAACGTAGAATTCAGCAGCAATTTTTTTACAAATTCCACTGCTTTAGTGGGACTAGCTGGTAAATTACGTTTCACTTTGGCCACAGTTTTTCCTAGTGTGCGGGGACTGTTGTATCTAGTACCTGATTGCTTAACGTTCTTCTTTACAACGCCTTCTAATAGCCTGCATTCTTTCTTTTGATTTGATTATAGCCAATATTTTCAAGTCTTCATCTGCCTCCATTTTCTTTTTCATTACTTTTCTTCCTTCTGAATCACGAGCCTTTCTCGAAGGAGAGGGTCTGCATGAAGTTCAGGATTCTCTTTTAACTTCCGCTATATTTCTGCGAAGCAGTCTCTTTGCGTTACTCTGTTGTCATTTTAGTCAAAGTTTATATAAAAAAGCAGAATACAATATAAACTCAGACATTAAATATATATCATCATTCATACATAGCATTGTGACGGGGCTATTCGCGAGATTTTCGAAATAATCCTCTTGGGAAACTTTGGGGCTAGCATTTATACTAATTCACAGCCTTTTCAGGAAAAAACACGAGATAGATATATGTTAATTAGTTCGACTATATAAAGTCTATATATATATAGGTTTTGTATATGTAAAGAGAGAAGGAGCCGCCAAGCTGTCAAGTAAGTTGAACATCGGAGAATTACTTCACGAACTTAGCGCGCGTTTAAAAGGTGTAAATTATAAGAGTAAAATATTAGATAGCAGATTTAAGATAGTAGATTCAGTACCAGCCTGAGGTTAGTTAGTGATCGTTCTCCTTGTCCATTTCTGGTAGTCGGGCTTACTTAGAATTGAGTATTAGAATTAATCGACGTTTTAGGAATCACTCCTAGATTTCTTCTTATAGTTAAACTTGTGATTGTTTAAGTGTTTGTCAGTACTTGAATAAATATATTTGTTATTATGGCGTTTGTTGGTGATGCTATGTTTCCACCCACACTTAGAGACGCGCCGGGTGGAGTGAGCTGGGTCCCAGGTAGGACCCCGCCACCACAGCATATATTATTATTCAAGGCATATCAAAACAATGAAATATACACTCATGTCATAAATTAAGGATAATTCAGAATCACACAGAAATTCAACTCTAAAATAAAAATTTCACTTGTAGAATTATCACACACATCTTGAAGAAGAATATGCAAATTACAGGAAACCACCAGATGGCGCGGATAGTACGTCACAATGACGAGAGTGTAAGAGAGAGGTATATAAGGAATGGTGGCAAAGAAGTAAAATTGTTCACAAGCGCTTTAAAAGCCTTTCAGTGCAATAACCGCATAGTTATGGCACAAAGGAAGCATTTGGAGATTTTTTACGTGGTAGAATTATCGGACGACTGGAATGTGGACGTACCCAGCTGGAAGTATCCGAGGAACTTGGAATCGCCCAGAGTGTCATCTCCAGGCTTTGGCAACGATTCCAAGATGATGGTAATGTGAGTAGATGTTACAGCGCAGGTCGCCCCCGAGTTACAACGCCGAATGAGGACCGGTATTTGGCAGTTACTGCCAAAAGAAACAGACGGAGCACAGCATCAGACCTATCTCGTCAGCTCTCTTCAGCTACCGGTACGACAGCTTCAAGGCAGACAGTGTACAGACGCTTAGGGCACATTGGTCTATATGCTCGTAGGCCTGTCAGATGTGTTCCCCTTACCGCAACTCACTGTCGCCTGCGATTAACCTGGAGTAGAGAACATGCATTGTGGACACCGCAACAGTGGTCTTGTGTGATGTTTTCCGACGAGTCCAGGTTTAGTTGCAGTTTGATTCTCACCGGACTTTCATATGGAGAGCGCCAGGTACCCGTTACCACCAAGAGAACACCATTGATCGACACCGTTACAATGGTGCAGGATGGCTCGTTTGGGGAGGAATTATTCTTGGTTCCAGAACTGACCTGCATGTTCAGAGCGTAACGATGACAGGCCACATCTATCGGGATGTCATTCTGGAACAACATGTACGGGGCGCCATGGGTGCTGAATATCTGTTTATGGATGACAACGCCCGTCCTCACCGTACAAACATTGTAGACGAATGCATTCAATCGGAGGATATCACCCGTATGGATTGGCCAACATACTCACCGGACTTGAATCCAATAGAGTATGTGTGGGATATGCTTGGCCGACGAATTGCAGCCCGTCAACTCCCTCCCACCTGTCTACCGGAACTTCGGAGGGCATTGCTTGATGAGTGGTGTAATATTCCCCAAGATCAGATTGACAATTTGATACTCAGCATGCGTATGCGTTGTAAGGCCTGTATAGCATCGTCCGGGACATACTCCGTATTAACCATCATACTAACCATGTTATACTGTTTTTTGTAAAAGGTTCTTTTTTGAAATTTGCTCCAGGGAGTAAAAATCGCTATTTTTATTAATTATGTCAAACATATAGCATTTTTTTTTTTTTTTGCTCTTTACCTTTTGTTTAATAAATAGACTTTACAAATAAGTCAAATTTGTTTTGCTTCTGTCTCTTTGCCTGAACTTCATTATCCTTAATTTATGGACATGAGTGTATTATAAATCACGCAATAAGGCTAGTTGTGAAACAGTGGCACTCGCGATTCTAACATCCCAATCGCGGGTGCAACCAATTTAAATTAACGTTTATTTTAATCCAAGAAGCATTACACTCTAAAAAGGCTTGATTTAAGTTTGCATTTGATTTCTTCTTACTTCAACAAAATTTCAAAACGATAGCACTTTATTTCTGTGAAAAACACAAACTTTTACATCTTTTGTATCGCGGGTGCAACAAGCTAACAGAGCTTTCTTGTAATCAATGATGTTTGAATAATAACGACATTTTTTGGCCCATTTGAATAAATGAATTTTGTCACACCGTACTTGTAGCCTGTAAAACCTAACCTCAGGTCCGTAACAGAGTTGTTTCGTGCCTTTGTTGCCTGGTGTGATTTTGTAGTTTATACCAATTCTTCGAATGGCAATTTTTTCAAGAGCACCAAAATTCTAAATATAAGTAAAACCGAAAAAAAAGTTAAATATATTAAATTTTGACTTTCTTCTTTGCACTGATTTTAAAAAAAAGTAACAAATAATATGAGATTTAAAAATTTATGTCGAGAATCGTCTTTAGCGGAATCACCCGAAACATATTTTTAATTAATTTGAGAAAATGTAGTTTAAAAAATGACACGCTTAGGATACTTCATTGTAAGTCTTTTAGAGTAACGTATCATATATAGGGTGCTTCTGAGCTCCACATACAAACTTGGAGGGAAAGAAGAAAACATCAGTAGAGAGGGAGAGAGGCATCAGAATCCCATAGGAAGCAGAGTTTCGGTGTCGCTGTTAGTAAGCTGTTGAAGTCCACACAGGCTGCAGTAGCCTAGCATTCATGATCACGAACACTTGGTCATCGTGTCGTGGATTCGAACCCTGATATCACTAAGGACCCACCGTGGAGAAGGGCTGATGCATGTTAATCTATAGAGGCTCTAAGTCCTCTTATTGGAGTGGTGTGGAAATTTGTAGAGGGGGTGCCAGTTCAGGTGTCGTCCTTATCACTTGCCATGATTCAAAATTAAGAGGTCTATCTCAATAGCCCTCCTATTACTTTATAATGTGACATTTACAACCACTCACTCACTCCTCACTTCATTCGAAGACAGAACGTGCAGGTTTCTCCGGCTACTGAGTAGGGGTGAACATGAATTATATCCCGTTTGAGCTTATCTAATAGAAATGAACGCGCTACTGTGCAGCTGTATAGATAAATGCTGAGGATCGAAATCCCGGCACCACAGTACGATCACTTGCCGTTGGAACAACTACATCCTCATCAACCGTGTGGCGCGTTTTCACACAGTAAAGGCTTGCATTTTTGTCATCGTCAAAGAGTCCAAGTATTGCAGGAGGAAGACTATCTACTACGTATTTCGTTTGCACAGTAGTTTCTTCAAAAATGTATGTCCAAACCACACTTCCCGTGTTCTATTTTGTTCACTGGGGAAACGTCCTTTATACGAGAGGGGGAAGGGATCAATACTGATCACACGTGCATGTGGGCTGTATACAATCCACACGGAAGCTTTCGTCCTATAAAAGCTGTACGATGGCTGTTTGTGACAGTCTCGAAATTTTAATCTGTGGTCAAGTAACGAGGACGACACTTGAGCTGGTACCCCCTTTTCCTAGCTTCTACACCCCACCAACCGAAGAACATGTGGGCCTCGACAGATTTAACGTGTATCGTTCCCCTCTGCACGCGTGCGCGTGGCAGGTCTTAATCGAAACAAGACTAGAAACACACACACACATAACACGCTATCTACGAGTCCGTGTCCTTTCAATTTGAAAGATATACTCGAAAAATTTTGGCTCTTGTGTTTTGCATTTCGTGGCGAAAATTGTTTGAAAATTAGTTCGTAAAAAATTTATTTCAAATTTTTCGTAAATCAAACAAAATTTATCTTATTTATAAAAATTTCAGTTAATTACTGAAGAGGATTTTCACTTATCTTCTCTATTTGTAATATACAATAAGGTTTTCATAAAAAATACCGGAGTGTTACAGAATTTTGCTTTCTTCAACAAAATTGTTTCCCTAATTTGTGCCATCTTATGTGCGAAATTGTTACCAATTCTAAATTCTGCTTATTCTTTTAATTTCATAACAATTTTTTTTTTTCAAATAAAGTTTTTTCTCAAAGAAGTAAAAGAAAGATTAAAAATGAGATATCTGATCAAATACCTTAAAAAATTACAATTTCTTCTTTTGTATATTTTTCATAATTATATTTGAAATATTTAGAATATCATGAACTATTTACACATCTGTCAAAATTTATTGCGCAGCATCCAAATGAACATATTTTTTTGAGATCCTTCGATTCCCTCAAAAAGAAATTATTTTTTTAAAATACTAACAGAAAGAACTCTTTAATAAATTTTTAGTTTATTTCGAATTGAAATAGAGATTGAGTTTTGCTTGTATAATAAATTATAAAATTTTCACAAAAATTATGTATCCCAAATGATTTTCCAGAAGAAAAATAATTTCTGAAAATGAAATTGAAATAAATCTGAATTTTAGTAAAATAAACTCGATGCTTATTACTCTATGCAGGGACATCTTAGGAAATTTTGAGGCCCTGGACTCCTTCGTAAGAATAGGCCCTGTGCCCCGCTGCACAAATGTATGCTCCAAGTAGATAGTAAATAGCATAAGTTTTTAAATATTCGAAAAAACAATTACCCGAAACAAACAAATGTTGGGACTAGATATATTTTGGAATTCAAATACAACAACAAAAGACAAAAAAATTCAATTTATTGACCGAATGATTGTATATAAAAGCATATTTCTTTGTTTTGAAACAAATTTCAAGCAAATAATTATTTTAAGGAGGGTTTAGTAAGCTTTGACATTCACTAATGGTTAAGAAATTCCTAACAAATTCGAACTGTAATAATTTATGAAAAACGGTTTTTGTTGCATTTCTATTAATAAAATTAACTCTTGATTGCGATAATAGATATTATACTCCAATAAGGTATACTAATAGGTCCAATGATTGCTCAGGTCAGTCTCAAAATAATATAGAGTCGGAAAAAGCAATTTCAAAGTAATAATTTCATCTAATATGCTCCTTACGCAACAGAGAAGATTAATTAACACATTATAACTACCTAAAAATAATTTTTTTTATAAATCGGGTGGATGAACAGAGTACCTTGCTCTTTCGAGCTTTAACCTCTCATTGTTAGGATTTTGAGTGACAGTAACGATATGACACTTGCCCTTTGTTAATTAAAAATATTAAATAAGAATCGGAAACTTTAAGCAAATAAAGAAAAATAATACATTAAAAATTATAGATTGCATTAAGCACTTATTTTTTTTTAGGTCTGAGACTAAAGACACAGAAAAAAATTTCATTTCTAGTAAGAGATGGCAGCACTAATCAGGGTCAATATTGTTTTTTTATTATTGTTATTATTACTACTGTGTACGCGCACTTATAACAAAAAATAAGATCGAAAAAGGAAAAGAAAAAACGTGAGCTTAAAATATATATAAATAAAAGAACATGAGCACAGAAAAAAAATTATGCTTCTTTTGATGTTGAAGAACTGTCTACTAAAAAGAAATGGTATTCTCTTTATGTACTAAAGATTGTATTTCTAGAAATGTACTCTTTTTTTCAAAAGCTTTGGATAATGCCTCAAATAAACGACTTCAAAATATAAGAGCATTGGATACATACATTTCAGGTTTCGTCGTAAAAAAAAAGAATGCGTGTTGTAAGTCGAAGATACCTAAAAATTCAAAATTACAGCTTGAAAATATAGGTACACTACGCCAGTATTTTCAGGTAAAAAAATAACATTTATGAACATTTTACAAAGAAATTATTTGAATATATTAAACAGTAAAAATTAGAATGTTATTCACTACCCTTAATCGATGAGTCAAAACATTTCAATTTGATAGTTATTCTTACATGCTTTGGCTTACAATTTAAATACCAATGAAGACCATAAATTCAAAATTTGTTATATTTTCATTATAAATTCATTAAGTATACTGTGAAAAGCTTAGGAAAAATGTTGCAATCAATCCATTTAAATTTCTCATTAAATTTTTCATTTAAATTATGCAAATTTAAATGTTGTTCATATTTAAAGTATTGTCAAAAATATCGGCATTTAGAAATTCTGAAAAAGGGTGTAAAAAAATTTACACAAATATAGAGAAGAAATAATTTTTTTTTTCAAAAGAAATTCGTTCAAAATGCAATATCGATTATAATCGATAGTACACGAAGCATTCAAGACCTTTCGTTCAAAACTTGTGCTGCCATCTTTCTTTCTTTATAGAAAATGACTTTAATAGTAAGCTTGTTCATAGTTATTTCCATTTCTTTTTCAACACATAAACAAGTTACATAAAAAAAAAATTAAGTAAATTATTACTATTAATATAAATATGTACATGCATATGGCAGAATCACAATACGAAGTGGCAAAAAAAAAAAAAAAAAAAAAAAGAGATTTTTCTTTCTTTATATGATGTTGGACTATTATATTTTTGATTTTTACTTTTTATTCATTCATAAAATACATTCTTAGAAATTAGGCCATCCCATGTAGGATTCGAAACGATGACCTTTCGATTAGAAATCCATTGCGCTACAGGGTCATAGCAAACGATTTTCCTTTTCATATATGGTGTTGAACTATTATTTTTGTTTGATACTGTTTATTCATTAATTAAAATTAACTAATGAATGAAAAATTGAAAAAAAAACTGTATTAACATCAAGTGTCTCCACTACAAGTTTTAAAAAATGTATTTGAAATTGAATGGATGAATAGAAAGAATTTTATTACGATTGAAAATTTAAACAAGATATATATGTATATATAGGGAGATTGTTAACTAACAATAGGAATTGAAGAAAGAACCAACAAAAGACACCATACAGCATTCCAACTAAAGAAAGAAAAGCTAATACATTTTTAAAAATTCGGATAAATTTAAATTGTATGTATTTTTTTTCATACAAAACCTGACATTCTAAAATGAATTTTCTGAACTTAGTTTAACTTGAATGTTTGCTGAACACAAATATTTGATATTTTGATCTACTGATATTTTAGATTTTTGACTCATCAAAGTAATAACACTATTTTATACTGAATTGTGTTTAAGACTTTGATGAAGAAAACTGCGTCTTTCTTTATTTAAGTTAT
Source organism: Trichonephila clavata (assembly GCA_019973975.1). Classification (NCBI taxonomy): domain Eukaryota; kingdom Metazoa; phylum Arthropoda; class Arachnida; order Araneae; family Nephilidae; genus Trichonephila; species Trichonephila clavata. The sequence continues at coordinate 35,363 of BMAO01013833.1, forward strand.
ACTTAAATAAACCAAACCTCTGGAAAGATACGAAAGCACATTAACTTTTTAATGCTTTTTTATTCTACCACTGCTGAAATTTACAAATGCTCGAAAGCTGCCTGTAAACCAAGAAAAATTTTAGATTCTAAGATGAATCGAAAAAGTTTAGAATACCACAAACACACACACACACAATACTTTTCATGCACTGCTGACGACTGGAGGAAGATAATTTTTAGTGATGAAACTCACATATATTTGTGCCGGGTCACAAAGTAGATGTCGTGAGACGAGGGGACTATTTTTGAGATCTGAGCTTGTCCAACCACAGTCAAATTTCCTCAAAAACAAATGTTTTAGGGTTTTCACTATAAATGGCACTGAAAGCTCAGTTCTCATTCAAGGCATAATGAACTCAACCAAGTACATAGAAATAGCACGACGTAGAAATGTTTCATCCATGCAAACTTTTCCATGGTCATTTTAACATGATTTTGCCTTTTGTCATAATTCAAAAAAATAGTCAAGACTTTCATTCTGGAAAATTAAATTAATGCGCTTGATTGACTTGGATTTTCAACCTCTTGGAGAATTTGTGGAGAATTTTGAAAAATTGTTTAAGTTACGGAGATTGTACTACAAAAAAAAACATAACTACTACTGTGAAAATGTAATTCCAGGTTAATAAAGACAAGAATATGGACACCTTCAAACTCTTATCCAAGGAGCCCGAGGGTTCAACGAGGCATCTCCAGGGGTTCCACGAGTCAAGATAAAAAATAGAAAAGAAAATAATAAATGTGTGTGCAAAATGGGTTCATGTTTTCTTATGCGCTGGATTGAAAATCCGTTTCATTACTTCAATAAAAATCAGGATTTATTACTGATATAACAAGAACAAACGATTGAACTATCAGCCGATTCTATATTAAAATACAGATATGAATGAGAAGATCTTGCTGTTTAGTTAAATCTAAAAATTTAATTTCAGCCAGAACAGCTTCTAAATTTTAGGTTGCAAATTCATCCAGATATACAGGATTTCTCCTACATTTATAAACATTTTAATGCCTTTCACAGAACAGTGTGTTTAAGTGAAAAATGTTTATGAGGTCAGTGGCGTAACGGAAAATATTAGGCCCCCCCCCTGCAAAGTCAGGTTTTTGGCCCCAAACCGGATCTTACAAAGAGTAAGTCTTAGCGTAAGTCAGATTTGTGGGGCCCCTAGAGTCCTGCCCCCCGCAGTGTGGTGGTTGCGGGGGTGAATGTTACGCCACATAATGTGGTACCAAAAACAAATATAAAAATTTATTAGACTCAGAATATAAATGTGACTTGATAATTTCAAAGATGCAAGCACATATTCCAGTTGCTAATTATAATGTATGTGTAGGTGACACCTGGGTCATATATCAATATTACTAGCTGTTACCCGCCCGCTTCGCTGGGTATTTCATGATGTTTTATAAATTTTTTGGTTAATTATATATATGTATAAATTTTTGATATTTAAGTCCTAGCATTAAGAATTCGATTGTATTGAAAAATATGTGCCCCTTACGTTCCTCAACACCACTTGGGAGTCGATTTTCACGAAACGCATTTTGTGGCGTATCTGTATTCTATGAGATGAATCTGCTTACCCAATTTCAACACTGTGCGTCTAATAGTTTAAAAATCAGAATAATTATTATATCTCCCCTTAACCCCCTGCACACCCCTTGGGGGTCATTTTTTCCCAAAACCCATTTTTGTAGTGGATATTTGACTCCATGAAAGAAACATGTCTACCAATTTTCAAGCAGGCTGGTCAAGTAGTTTGAAAAACGAAAATATTTATCTATTACGCCCTTAACACCCCTCTCCTCGCAACGCCACTTGGGGGGTTACTTTCCCAAAAACCATCTTGTATCTGATCTCTACTCTATGAAAGGAATCTATTTTATCAAATTTAAAGACTGTGCGTCTAATAGTTTAAAAATGGAAATAATTATCTATAACGCCCTAA